>JAVKLF010000132.1:7080215-7092707 GCA_034783495.1 Millerichthys robustus
GAGGTCGAGAGCAGATTAGATGGTGGAAGGAGACTGGCAAAAAAGAAAAAGTAGTGAAGTGCAGTGGAGAGGAGAGACAAGAGGAGGAGAGGGAGAGAGAGAGCGACGCTGTGACCTCACGTGCTTGGCTGCAATGACGCTTTGAAGATCAACTCAAGGTTGTTAGATAAGAGGGGACCCATTCAGACCAGAGAGGGGAGGAGAAGGAGGATGGTGAGACCAACAGGGGGCATGATAGAAGAGAAGGGAGCAAAAGATTAATAAAGCAAAAAAAAAGGAGGGAAGGATGAGAAAGAGGTGAACCGGAGAGAGGAAGAGAGTGATGAAGACTGTGCAGGAAATGATTCAGTGACTCATGTTTCCACAAGGGGTGCATTACTCCGAGCGTGCACGTGTGCTATGAAGGCATGTGTTCACTTGTGCACAGTGTTGATGCATCAGTAGATGCAAAGGAATGTTTGAGTTTGCATCCCGGAGTATATGTGTGCTTTTCTACATGTTTATGTGCAGTTTGGCAGAAGTGATTAAGTGCTGCGAGCCTGCCAGCCAATAAACAACCACACCGACCGTGTTCCATTCCTTAATGAGTTACCCTTATCAGTTACTCTGCGCTCCTCTCCTCCTTACATGCATCTTTTGTTTGCTCTCCATAACATTATCTCCTTCACTCTTTCTCCTGCATATGTCCAATTATCATTCATCTCACATCCTCCACTTGTACTTTCCTTCTTCTATATTTTCTAGTTGAGCTGCTTTTTTCCTCTTTATCTTGCTGCTCCACCCTGAATAGGAAAAAAACATACAGGGGGAGATGACATTGTCACTGTCTTTCAGACTGTGGAATGCAACTCAAGCAGGTATGCTTCATTCAGATCAGAAGATATGCAGCCGTCCTCTGAATTCAGCTGGACTCAGACTGCATTCGATCATATTCCGTATTGTATTTAATTACGTTTGATAGCTGTTTAACGCATTAAACAGTGTGTCTCTAGGGGTGGCAGCAACTGAAATTACTTTTGGATGTACTGCCTTAATATTTTGCGCAGAAAATTATGTTCCACTGAGAAAGGTTAATGAGTTTGGTGATCCTTTGTCTCATGACCAAACTGTTGCAACACGAACATCTGCTTCAGCTGTAATTTGCAAGAGTAATTGTGAGCCTGTTAACATGCTGATCCTGTTATTTAACTCAAAACATTGCTGAGTATAAACACAACCTCCCTGAACAGACTTCCTTAGGCTTTTTTTCTTCCAAATGAAACTGTAGTTCTTTTATAGTTTTTGCTGTAAATCATACAGATTTGCATTTGAAAACATTTATCGTCACCGCTCATTAAAAAAGAAGTTAAACACAGAAAAAAAGGAACATGTTTATGTTTGCATTTGACTGAATCTGAAAGTCTTTAGAAGAAGATTTTTGGAAGACGAGTACGAAAGTGTCAGTGAAAAAAACGGTTTTAATCACGTGCGATAAGTGATGCAGGAAGTCAGCCTGAGAGACGGGCTTGAGGGTTTGAATGTAAACCAAAGTTGATCCATGTTTTGTTTTTGTTTTTATTTTTATTTTCCAAATTGTGGCAACAAACTCTCCAACTGGACTTTGTCATATTTCACCAACTACCTATGGAGGACATGTTGCTAGCAGCATACTTGAAAACACTGACTACATATTCAAATTAAGCCTTGATTTCAATATAATTGACAGCATTAAATGCTCCAAACTTGAAACTTTATTAGCATCTTTAGTAACTTATTGTGTTGTACAGCTAAAATGATTATGTCATATTGAGCTTAAATTTTATTTCCCAAATTATGCCGAATGTTTTCTGTGTCGCCAGTATGTCTAAAATATTAACAGGCCATCTTTACACCAAAAAGTAATTTCTTGTGCATCTGTGGTACAGCAAAAAGAAAGAAAAGCTAAAAAAAACTAAAATGTTCCAGATACATCATGTTGTTCTCCCAGCCTGTGTAGTTCCTTATTCATACAGGGACGTTTTTCATCAACAAGACATGCAATGAAAAAAATTCTTAAAAGTCGTACATAACTCTTCAACTATTGAATTGAAAGTTTCTAAAATTGTTTCAATACTAATGAAAAATGACTCTTTTTCTTCCACTCAGAGCTCAAATAAAAAGCTGTACATCTTTATCCAATAGCTGTATTTTCAGAGAGTGAAGTTTTAATATTAAAAACAAACCATCCAAACCGCAAATTTAAAATTCCTCTTCTATAAATTTGCCTTGATATCCATATTTTTTATCAATTGGCATGCTTCTCAGACTTCTCTTTTGTTTATTACCCATATATAAATGTTTGTGTGTTATATAAATGTTAAAGACTAAACTGCTGCTTCTTAATTTAGCTGGGTGTGTTCATGGCCTAACAAGGGTTGCAACCGGTCGAAACATTGAAATCATGCATGGTGATTATCGGGTCGGCTGCAGCTCAGATAAATAGTGCTGGCTGTCAAACTTAAGTGCCCCATCCAAATCTGATAAACATTCTGCTTTAGTATGTGGAAATACATTAATGTCAGCAGTTCTTCTTTGCTCAAGGCTGTGGTTGCTAAAAGTCATCGTTAGCTCTGAATAAAATTGACATGACTTCAGCTTGCTTTACTTAACTGCACCCCTGAGCAAAATAAGGGGGTGCACAACTAAGAAAAAAAAGATAGAAAACCAAAAACTAAAAGGTATTTTTAGGGGTTCCCTTCAATACCAAGCATGTCGATTTCAAATCCAAGCACTACATTTTTTAACAGGCTTGGATTATAAATGCACACCTATTGTACAGTATGTGTACTGTAAGTGTATCTGTTAGCAGTCCTCACCATCTCTCCCAGTTTGACTGCCAATATTTGTTTTTTTCTAAAGAAGGGTGGGGGTTACTTAGACTCCAGGTTTAATAAAACCAACATCAATACCAACTCATTGTATTGTTTCTCCTTACATGTATCCCTCTGACAGATAAAATATTGGAAGGTTATATACCGTAAGCAAGAGAGCAAAGATTGCAGATAAAACTCAATTCCCAAAGTAAAATGCTGCCTTTTAGATTTTAGAAACTGCAGACAGGTATTACATTTCACAGCCAAGGTACATATGTTTGGCACACAGGCTTTAAAAACTAATAAAAAGAGTTTATACTTTTGTATATTTTTTCACAAAATATTCCTTGATTTATGATCCTTTACTATGTTTCATATTCTTCTCAAGAATATAAAATGGCAATATATTACACTATACTAGACTGGAAAAATTCTTATGTTGAAAAGAAAAGCTTCACTGGAACACTTTATATTAAAAAAGACAGTCAAGAATCAAACCTAAAGGTGACTACGAGTCTCTGTGTAAAGCTGGTGTCCTTGAAAGTGAACACAGTTTATGTTGAGAATTTCTTGAGCTACTGACAATCAAGTTGTGACTACAACTTTTTACTTGAACGACTGTTCAAGTAAAAAGTCAAGATTCAAGATACTCAGATAAAGTGAGGGGAAAGTGCTTCTGTGTCCAACTGACTTTTGATTTATTGGCCCGGCCTGTAATTGCCAAGTTTACCAACGCTTGAGTGGTTTTTCAGTTCTGAATGATTTCTAACATGTCCCTCTGTGCACATGTTGACATGAAACAAAAGAACACCTGGTCATGACTTCGAGTCATGCTTTCTGATATGTTGTCTGACATAAATCAAATTAACTGCTGTTAATGGGATTAGAGCAGGGACACATTGGGGGAGACATCAATCTGGTCTGGAAGTCGGCCACGGCTTTGGTCCTTTCCCATCTTACTTTCAGGGTCTCTCTGGCCAACTGGCAGAGCAGATGGACCACAATGATTTACAATAATGCCTACCTGTTTTTTTTCTGCAGTGGAGACTTAAGTTGTACACAGTCATACTAATGTGAAGCAAAACTTAATCAATGTCTAATTATTTTTACATTTCCTCCAGTTAAAGTAAATACTTTGAGTATCTTTCATTTAACAGAATTTATCTGCAGCCTAATAAATCAGCACTTTGCTTCACATAAACAGGAATGAATAATTTAAAAGATCATGTCCTTTAAATTTCAACTAAATTTGTCCCATTTTAAACAAAGACATAAGAACGTCACTGCCCCCAGCTAAGAAACAACATTCATGCCTTAATTAATCAGGTGCTAACATGATTTCTGAGAAGTGTTTCAATGGAAAGTTTATGAACAAATAATATCTTACCTGCTGCAGATAGCTCTTTGAATCGCCTTAATTTAGAGAAGCAGAGTTTAATTCTGATCAGATCATTAAACAAAGTGGATTACTGACATTTCCTATTTTTAAAATGTTATTGCAGTTCATGCAAATGCTATTTTATGAATCTTTACATCACTGCTATTTCCTTAAAATAACGGTTGTTTACATGGATTTATGTAGCAGCAGCAGCTAGCTCATGGATTTTGTTGCAGTCACGTGAACTTTTGGCAAGAATGTCATAATTTTGCTGCTGGAATGCAAAATTGACAGTAGTGCAATGACTTTTTTAAAACTGGAGTTATTTTTGGATGCCAGCAATCTTCTTCAGTCTCCGCCTCGTCAGGACAAGCCAGTAATTTGTCAGGACAGTCAGAACAAAACTCAAACTCTCTAAATTGGGATTTCATAAAGAGCTGTCTACAACTAATAATATATGCTGTGACTGTTCATTACCTTTTCACACAACCCCACTTCAGGTTACCCTGAACTACCCATATAGTTTTAAATTATAAAAGTTTCTCATCAGGATACATACATGCCAATGTCTCTTTATTTTTTCTATGAAACAGCTGAACCTGTTGTTTAAATAAAGTCTGTGTTCTAATATTCTACATAAATGTCTAAACCTTTCATTGTTGCTATTATATTTATTGCTAATTTCACCAACTGTATGACCACCAAGAAAATATTTGTTTAAACATTTTTACCTGACTATCTGCTTGAACATTGCCATAAATGTTGAAAAGGAAAACATTAAAGACATTTGAAATGCTTGTAAATTGTAAAATACTGATATTTTTATTTTTCAAAAATGCAGCAGAAATGTTTTAGGCTCGTCACAATCCAGCCATCCGCTGAGACAGTAAAACGCAAAAGAAAAATATATATATATATATATATTTATATTATAGATATTCAGTCAAAGATCCCTTAAATGTTGTTTTTGTATCATTTTTCTAAAACTTTTTTTGCTTGCCACAAAACTTTCAACTTTTTCACATATTCTGTTAACTGACTTAAAAAAAAACTCTCATGAAGAAGTTACTTTGTGAGAAGAGGTTAAATAGGCCTTACTGTAACAAAGCTGCATGTGGTCACAGTTGAGACTGGGAAGGGAAAGGAAAGTGTTGAATTGGTAAAAAGGGTAAATTGGGATAATTCAAGAGTAGAAGAGTACCATTGTTTGGTTAAGTTACTGGACTCGCTGTCGTCTGGCTAGTTGGGGCATAAATAAAAGCTTTTTGTAGTTTTCATTTAAGTACCACATTTTAAATACTTATCAATGGGATTTGTTTAGAATGACCTCTTTAAATAATTTATATGTTGTTTTATTGACAAGAAGCAGTAGTAAGCATGGCCCTGATGGACTCACAGTGAAGTCAGCTGTAACAACCACAGTAAAGTCATTAAGCTCTCAAGAAAGCAGTTTAGATTTGAATAATAGATTTAATTTAATTTAATGTGTGTCTTGGTAAAATTGGAACAAAACTAATATTGCTCCTTTAGGATGTTATTAAGGCATGAAAAGTAGTGTGTTGGAGCCATGTTTGCCTGTAGTGTTGAGTCCCTCGCATTACTTCACAAAGCTACAGCGACTTCTTTTCATTTTCACCCAAAGACCAACTCATTAATCATATTTTGATCCAAACCATGGTCACAGGAAGTAAACCGACCTCCACACTTTCAAATATAGGTTTTAGTGAAAGGGAGAACCGATATAAATTCAGTTCAACTAGACGAACTTGCTTTAATCAGGGTTTTCGCAAAACATTTAAAAAGCTCAGTAAGACGCTGAGCTCCCTCATGACGTGAAAATTTAAAAAGGCAAAGAAATAAAAAGAAAACATCCTTGAATTTTTGAGACAATCTGTAATCTAGGACCCCATTAATCATCGCCACCTGTCTGTCAGCTTGTTTGCCTTTATTATTAAAGGCTGGGGTTAAAAAATAGGGTAAAACATTGGGGAGGGAAACTCAGGAACAAGAGGTTAGGTTCAAAGAGTTTGTAGTTTTTGGCTGGTGCTCAATCATCAAACCAATATTGTATTATCTACACAGTTCAATTTCATAGTCCAATGTAAAAAAAAAAAAGAAAAGTAAAGAAAACAGGCAGGATGGTGTGAAAATGTTCCCTATTTCAGCTACTAAACAAGGACCTAAATGCTCACATAGCTTAAAACACTGAAATGACGATGCATAGCAAATGTAACTTTATATTGGGGTACTGTGTACATACTACAGAAGGTGAGACCGAAAGACAACCAGCCTTGCTTTAGGACATCTATACAATAATATATTAATATCTGAAATGAAAGCAATAATGTGGTTAAATAATTTTAATGCAAGAGCAGGTAAATTCTATAAATCATATTATATCATCTGTATCTCAATTCTATTTACAAGAGTTTGACACGTAGCTGGTTAGAGTGATTCTTCAGTGAATCTGGCAACTCTTTAGAGGCCCTTTTCGTTCTGCTGAAACTAACTTTTGTCTCTTAGTGCACTTTCCACGCTGATCTTTTTCATATCACTCCATGTTAATTTGTTTTTCTTCTCCAACTCATGAAAATTTTATCTTTTTTATGCTATCTGACAAACTTTTCTTTCAGCTAGTGTTGTCTTTTAAATCCCTTTTTTCGTCTTTATTTTTTTTTTACATCCATCACTTCATAAAATTTTCTCAGCTTAGTTGGATCCTTGGCAGATAGGGCCTTTGATCTTTTTAATGGAAAAAAATGCTACATTCACATTTTAACAGGTTGTTCAAGTTGACATCAGCAGTCGGTGTGTGGTTACTTTCTCAGCTCATTTCATACAACTGCATCTGAACTCCTCAGTCCTGGCTCGGCCACTTTAGGTGCAGGAAAAAGTGAGCCACAACTGAAACGTTTGCTAAAGCGCTCGTTATCTTCCTCTTCAAGTGTAGAAAAATCAGATTTCAAGTCCAAAGCAGGTTCTTGAGATGCTTTGCATGGATTTCTAGACTCATCGGGGTTATGAGATGCATCTCCGGAGATCCTGTTTCTTTGCAGTCCCCCAACATGCAACACACAGATGTCTGCCTTTTCATCCTGTTCCTGAAAAATGTCTTGCTGCTGATCCATCTGTAACAATCCTGCGGGGTAATTAGTAGAGGTATTTCAGTCTGTTTCGTGTGTGTGTTTGTGTGTGTGTGTGTGTGTGTATATATATGGGTGTGTGCGCGAGAATAAGTATAGAGTGTGAGCTTTGATTCATTCCCTGTATTTGTGAGTGTCTGGCTGCGGTTATACACGTGTGGTGGAGTGTGTGTGTGTGGAGATGTGTGTGTGTGGTAAGTGTGTATTACTATATGGGCTATGGTGTGTGTATCCCTGGTGAGGGTGCCCCATCCTCATCCCAGCCACCGATCCAGGTGTCATGGGGGTCATCGGTGTTGCAGGAGTAACAGGGTGTGACCCCGGGGTCACGGGCAGTGAGCCTGGGGTCAGGGAGGTTATGAGGGGAACGTCATCCGGCGAGCGGCGCAAGGTGAGGGTGTAATCGGGAGGACAAGTGAGGCGCACGGTATCCAGTGTGCTGTAGATGTCCTGGGTGTCCAAACCATCCAGAGCATCCAAAGTATCCAGAGTGTGATGGTGGTGAGCGTTGTTCCTCTCGTCCACTGAGGCTACGTCACACTCCAGCTGCTTCACCTACAAGTTTCAAAGGTAGAAGAAAGAAATACTGTTGTAGGACTGAAGCAAAGTTTTTTTTTCTCATATTAGAAATAAATAAATCAAACAGGAAAAGTTGTGTGTTTGTATATATAAAAGTATACAATTTAGAAAAAGCGCCAAACCTTCTCAGCTGACATCGGCTCTTATTTAGATGTCATGTCACCCATTTGCCTTTCATGAAAGAGTTTTAGACTAAGACCATTTTATGGTGATAAATTATGGAATTTAGACAGTTTTGTCACTCAAACACAGGCTAAGACATAATTGTCCACTTTTATTTTTCAGCTGCAGGAGATAAAAATGTTTGTATCACAAATTACAAATGCTCCTTTATAATCTGAGACAAAAAGCTTCTCATTTAAAACCAGATGAAAGTATGCACACATTTATACCTGCTGCAATATTAGCACAGTAGGTTTTAAAGCTTGTGCATTTTAGTAGGCCACTAAAATATCATTATGAGTGCTGAAATTAACATATGGGCCATTCATTCCAGCATTAATTAGAAAATATCGTGTGCTAAAACCAAAGGCTCTGATTGATTTCTTTTTTTTTCTTGTAAAGGCATAAAAACTACAGTGGAAGAGAAACAATAAACTCAGCTGTAGTGCTGAGCTAATCACTTCATTTGCTAATCATCAGGATTTGTCAACTGTTAAAAAATATCTGACGTTTATCACTCTCTGTGTGATATTTCTAACACAAGACAAAACAGAAAACTTAAGGAAGAAAGCCAGATATTCATTTAATGAATAGAAGGCAATGAAAAGCTCTTTCTCTCTCTCTCTCTCTGTGTCTCTCTCTCTCACACACAGACACACACACACAGAGACACACACACACACACACACACACACACATACAGACCAAATTTCACTCTGATTGTGTCTGCTGATGACAGGCTGTGATTTGCAGGAGTGCTCTCTGCATGCAGCTGTGCTTCTCACAGTGAGAGTTCAGTCATCTTTTCACACAACCTCAACTGATTTTATGCCATTGATGTATACAAGAAGATGTATTAATAAGAGGAAGTATGAAGGTTTTCGTATAACTTTTACAGCTTTACAAGAACTGCAGGATTCATGTAATGTAGGCTTAAAGGTTCCAAACTTTTAACAAAGTATTTACAAAACTGTCTCCTCACCTGTAATGACATGAGTCCTTCCCCCTGCAGGTGAGCTGCAACATCTGCAGGTGTAATGTCCCTTCTAGGAGGAGGAAGTGGGCGTGGTCTTCGATGCTCTAAGCGCCTTTTGTCCTTCTTATAAAGCAGGGCTGCAAACGCAAGTATGTTGAGAAACAGCAGCGAGGCTCCGACAGCGATGGTCACCGACAATTCAGTAGAGTAGTCCTCTTTTGGGACACGAATGCCCTCTTCTCCACCATCCTGCCCTAAAGCGGACTCCGGTGGCTGTGGAGTGCCTCCCTGTGAACTTGGATGGCGTGTACTGATAGGGGGCCAACCTTTAGACAGACGCTTGGTGTAAGAATAGGGTGTATCATCCTGTGGAGAAGGGCTATGCGTATAGGGGGATATGGGCAGCAAGAGCTCATTGATGTGATGCAAGTGAGGGACCAGCTGAAGCCAGAAGGAAATCTTGGTGGCACGGTAGTGGTCTCTGACACGAGGCTTGAGACCAATGTGGAGGTACAGCTGTTCTTTAGGGGTGTATTTTGACCAGGCAACCTCCTCGAAGCGGTTCGGCTTTGTGTGGATGAACTTTGTGTCTTGAGGAACTGGCTGATTAGGATCTCTGATGAGAGAGAAAATACTGGGGTAAACACAAACTCTTTATGTTTCTTTTAATCTTGCACAAGATGGGAATATTTGAAAACAAAAATCAGATAATATCAGTATAAAATATCACATAAATCGTTGATAGCAGGAGTGTTTGGTAATCATACACCTAAACATTGAAAAGTTGAACTGAGATGATTGTATTTTATCAGATATGCACATTTAATCAAATGAATCTGTGATGATAACAAAAATCATTTCAATACCTCACAATCAATCATATTTACTTCAGATACTTACAGGAAGTTCAGCGCTAATTTATTTGTTTGAACCTCCTAAATGTCACAGAGCTGAAAACAGGCTTCAGAGAACTTTTTCTTAGCAGCCAAATGTCCTCTGAGTCTCCAGAGTTCCTCTCAAGCTGGCCACCAATTTCACTAGACATCTTTCCAATCAATATCAAGGTGACATGAAACAAACCGATGGCAGCTAGTATTTCCTCGGAGGAAATACAGTTTCTTTTTTTACTCTGAACATAACTCAAATGTGATTTATTTGTAGATCACTGACTTTTGTCCAGTTTATATTGCTGTTACAAAATGGTTTTGATGCACAGTTTGAGCACCTGCAATGCCACTATAAAACTGAGACAGATGAATGAGTGTGTCAAAGTGGGGATATGCTAAAGCAAACAAAGAAGCACCTTCCTAAAACATATAAAGAGGCACCTATTGTGGGAGTTACCGAGACATTTATGTCAGCAGCTAAAATGTTGCAAATGAAAACAGCATCACATTTTTCCAGCTGCGCTTTTATCATATATTTCCTCTCTTGTCAGTGGACGAGACAAAAATATATATATATATAAGGCTGCCAAGACCAAACCAACACCCAGATGCACACAAGCTTGGAGTTAACACCCACACAGAGGCTTACAAAATATACATCAGGGAGTATTGCCTCCCTGGTTAAATTGAGCTGTCGCAGAGTTCCATCATCATCAGAGGCGCTCTCAGCAGAGTGAAATCTCTTTTCAGAGAAAGTTCCCCATTGATAATTGAAGTGTAGACCAAACTCTTCACATCCCTCCATCGTGATTTCTCTCAACAGCTTGCTGAGGTTGTAATGACAATACAGGCTGTGCTAGAAACTGCAGACTTAATGTGATGTTACTGCTGTAATGCATCCACATTAAAGACAGCTTTCCTTGTGTCAAAATACGTTGCTGCACTGTTCTGATTATTACGTTGACAGACAGCAAGGCGAATATTTAGATCAAGGTCTAGACTGCGGATGTCTCTGTAAGTCTGAGAGGGTCTCAGGGGAGTGAACCTCAGTTGGATTAATTATTGGTAATTACTCACTTCTAGCTCTGCAGAATGGAGGTCCACCTTCAACAATTACTTTTATCTTGTATTTCAAGGCAGTGGAGAGATATAAAGAGCTCTCATCAGTGTGTGCTGTCAGGTTTGTAAAGTTTTAATTTGGATTTTTTTTTTTCATTGTAACAACCTTTCTTTAGCTACCAGCAGTTATTTCATTTTCAATTTAACAAGTTGATTTTTTTTTTTTTTTGCTCGAGGCGATTCTGTTTAATTTACCATTTTGAGTAAACGCTCACTCTGGATTAGTTTAAACAAAACTGTAAAAAATACAAATACAAAAAGACTTGTTCAGATCTGTGTTTTTCTTCCAAACTTGTCCACAGTTTTGATTTTATGACTGTATTTAAAATATTTTTTCATCAAGAGAAAGCTTTTGAAGGACAAAAAAAGCTTTTTTTTATTTGTCAAGATATTGCATTGTTGTTTTTCTCTAATGCTTCAATAAAACTTCACTTATTTAAGTAGAAATGGTTTAGCTACATAAAAAAATGGATATTTTGAGGTGGTGGTGGTTACTACTATTGCCTCACGGGATGAACAACACTAATCTCGTCAAGCCTGGGGTTTTCTGTGTAAATCTTGTGTTCTTCCTGTGTGTCTGCAGTTTTCTCTCACAGACCAAAAACAGGCATTTCAGTCTAGCTAGTGATTCTAAATTGATCTTAGGTATGAGTACAAGTGTCTCAAGCCCCTGACCCTGACTAGGTTTAAATCGCCTCAAACAATGAGAGAATTGGGATCTATGCTACTAAAATGGTACTGGTTCTAAAAGGAAGTTTCTACAAGGTTAGAAATACAGTTTTTCACATAGCATTTAGGTAAGAAATATGCATGAAACTATGGTATGAAGGTTTTTAGTTGTCCTTTTGTGCAAATATTGATAGATATTTTTGAACAGTGCCTCTGCTCATCTTTGTTCTTATTCAGTCCAAAAGATAATAAAATATATAAAAAGCAAATCAGTGCAAAATGGAGATAAACATTTTAATAAAAACACAAACTTTAGCCTTTGCCATCTTATTTTAGGCTTGGCAGAAATTTGTTGTTTTTAAGGTAAGAGTGAACCATCCACACATAAACTGACAACACTATAGGTTTCCAAATTTCTTGTGTCTATGATGGCACAAATTAAAAATACAGCAAATAACAATCAATCTCCCTTTATTTTAAAAAATAAAATCTTAATGTGACATTTTTCTTACTAATCTCTGAATGAGCAACAAAAGTTTCATTAGCTTACCCTGTTTTGGCAAAGTTGGTCCAGTACGTCATGACTACTGCACTCAGCATCACATCATTCTTGGAGAAGTTACAGTTGAACAGATCAGTGGGACCCACCATGGGCACACCAAAAACATAGGGCACCTACACACACACACACACACACACACACACACACACACACACACACACACACACACACACACACACACACACA
>JAVKLF010000132.1:7103131-7116873 GCA_034783495.1 Millerichthys robustus
GTGTGTGTGTGTGTGTGTGTGTGTGTGTGTGTGTGTGTGTGTGTGTGTGTGTGTGTGTGTGTGTGTGTGTGTGTCGTTATGTAAACAGGAGCATCACTGTTCCTCTGTCAGTTTCTCCTTCCGGTCACCCCCATAATAAGCCCAAACTGCCACCTAGAAACAAGACATAAAAAGTGGGGAGACATGGAAAGAGAAGATGAATCTTTATAGTCTGCAGTGCAATAATCACACTGCCAAATGCATGAAGAGTCTCTCTCTCTCACTCACACACACACACATGCACAGGACACACATCTGTCATCAGACACAAGTTGTGCTACCTTGCTTGCTGCACACTTTAAAAATAGATATGAAAGTGATAGAAGGGGCAAACGAGATGCTGTCCGCTCAGCTTAACTCGGTGTCAGGCAGTCAGAGAAGTGTGTGTGTGGTGGTAGGGTGAGGGGGTCTGTGTCTCATCCTCACTACACTCACAGATCACAGGACCTTTGTGGGGGGAGGGGAGGACAGGGGAGGGGGCGTGTAGGTGTCACGTCACATGCTTAATTAAATCCCGGAATGCACCAGGGGGGCTCCTGACCTGCATGTAACATAAGGTTGGAAACATGTGACACACACACAGGTTTCCTTTCCTTATGTCACACACACACACACATGCGGTCTTGGGTGCACCTTTCATTCTCTCTCACACACACAGCTGCGCCTTCTCTCTGAGGGTCTAAGGACAGAATATTAACACACACACACAGGGGGGAATCTCTGTATTATCACACACACACGCACGCACACACAGATATTTAATAAACTCCATCCTGCAGTCATGTTGGAAATCACAGGGATGATGATGACGACCCTGATCCTCCTCTGCTGGCTTGTGTTGGTGCTGTCCAAGGTGCTAGTTAACATTCCAGTGGTGATCACACGCGCGCTGATGAATAACGCTCCATTTATCAAGGCGACCCCCACCCTCACCCCCACCACCACGCGCACACACACTCACACACACACCTCCACCCGTTGTGTATTTTCATATGGAAACAACTGATAAAAGCCTTCCTATTGTACGAGGAACAAAAAGTGCAGGAGGACGATGAGGAGGTGGGGGGGAGAGATTTGCTTGCGAGGCAGAATGTCCTGTCTAACTCTCTATTGACAATGAAGCTGACCACAGCAAAACACACGTTCATTTATCACACACACGCGCGCGCGCGCGCACGCAGAGAGGCAAATGCAAAAAAATATTGTTTAAATCTGAATCCGCATCTCTCGCTGCAATGAAGCAAAAGAAGAGAACGTAGGGAACACCGTACCCAGGCAGGGCGAGAGGTGTAAAATCCCGCGGCGCATGCTTCTCCCCTCCGAAAAATTTGCTTTCTTGCCTTTTTTTTCTGCCGCTGCGGCTCCTCCGACGTGCCCGGGATGGGATATGCGGGGGGGAGAGAGAGATTCCTGTGTGCTGCTGCTGCCGGTGCCGCTCGCGCTGGTAGTGGCACCTCTCCTGGGTGGAAATAACCCAAATAAGAAAGAAAGGAGCGGGAAAAACAAATCTAAAACAAAAAAATGAGTCAACCCCAGAGAAAAAAAACGGTAAGAAATTCCCTAAAATCTGTCAGGAAACTGAAGTGTTTCTCCTCTGAACGCAGGGCCCAGGACGTTTAAACCATCAATCTCCCTCTCTCGCTCTCTCTCTCACTTCCTTTCTTTCTCCTCCCCCCTTCTCCCTCTCACTGCCTCCCTTTCTTTCTCTCTATTTTCTCCTCCTAGATGCGATTGGACACTGTGGCAGGCAGCAGCTACTGATCCAATGATACGCACCTAGCTCTGAGAGGAGAGAAAGAGAAAGAAAAAAAAGGGGGGGGGGGGGGGGAGACACACACAGAGGGGGTGTATACCACTGAAGATCATCAGTGCACGGACATGCATGGCTTCACACACCTGTAGATGATGAGAGTAAAAAAAATATATATATATATATATAAATGGCATTTATTCACATGCGAGCTACACTGGGACATTTACACACAACTGGTGCTGGAGTGCACAGTGACCTCTTCAGGACCAGAACAGGAGAGTCTGTCCCCATTCTATTCAAGCAGAGCTGCAAGCTGCTTTCTCCCCATAGGCTCAGTGTTTGTGTGTTTGAGAGAGAGAGAGAGAGAGAGAGAGAGAGAGAGAGAGAGAGAGAGAGAGAAAGTATGGTAATGCAGTTGGTCTGCAGTCGCTACTAACTGTGTTTGGGAACACTCCTCACGTCAGCACGCCCTGCTGCAGCAGCATTCAGGACTTCTCCATTCCTCTCCTCAACAGTCTTCTATCCAGCCATCCATTTATTTGTGTCCCTGTCTGCTCCTGCACTTGTTTGCTTATTCTTCCTGCACCGCTCCTCCTTCCACCCTGCCCCCAGTTCTTTTTCTTAAACTAGTCTCCAATTGAGGATGGGCTGGAGTGGGGTGACGACACAGGCGATACAAGCCCATTTGTGCAGATGGGTTTTGAGAAGTGATTTAGAAGGATGACATTGACTTATAGTCTAAGCTTTACAAAGTCATCCGGTCTGTGACAGTGAAAGACCCACCGCTTGCTCTTTTTAAGGCAAAGGCAGCCAAAAGTGAAGCCCTCCGTTAGGATCCAAAGTCGTGTTCCGGCCCGTATCAGCTGAAAAGGTCAAAGTTGAGGCTAGAGGTCAGGGCTGTGGAAACCCGAAACATTACAGATAATTAAAAAAATCATGGAAAAAAACTTGGAAACTTTCAACCTATTTAAGCTGCAGGGCACACAGTTGCTCAGTTGACACTTTGCATTTAAGGTTTAAAGAATTAAGAACAAACATTTAAAATAAAACTGATTTGTCCCCCAAATGTAAAAACAAATGTAAGTCAAATGATTACCTTCAGAGAGTTTCACTAAAATCTGCCTAATGATAAATGAAATGTTTTGCTATCTCAACAGACAAACAAACACAAACATTGTCACCCTTTTTGCCTTTGAGACCAGCAATAATAATAATAATAATAATAAAGCAATATGAACATTTACCCATTTTTACAATGTATCTGTCCTAATAAAACAAAATGTCACAATAATCATAACGACAGCTCTGTTGGCCTTTTGATTTTAATAGTCTGTAGCACTACACCAAGTATTACATTTAAACGATGTAATGTTAATCACATGTCTTAAGAAAGATAAAATTGCTCCGGTGGCACAAGTACAAATTGGCTCAAGCTGAAACGTGGGTGATTTTTGAGTCTTTTCACTCCTCATCCTCTGCACCATGATGGAGGTGTGTGACTGCCAATTTTTCGTTTGACCGGTGATTTGTGAAAACAAGCAAGTCCTTACAGTTTTTCGCTCTCACTCTTTTATATTTGATTCTTCTGTTGGTTTTTCAAACATTCTGTCAGCTGCTTCTTTAGATTTGAGTACTGCTTGGAAAAAGGGACTTGTAGCATTTTTCTAGTCTTAAAATCAAACTTTCTGATTACCAGACAACCACTATCCCTCGTGAGCCACTGCTGAAAAATAACACCAAAAAAACCCTCCAACAATATAAATCGCAAAGGTTACCACAGAAATAAACTGACCTGAGTTTTACATTTAAACATGATCAACATATTCACAAAATACAAAGATTTTTCTGTGACAACTTGTAAAACAAGTATTTTTACCACCTGCCTTTTATGATGGTGGGTGATAAAATTGCCTGTGTCTGTCTGTGTATGTGTTTGTTTATTTCATAAACCACTGAGCATATTTTACAGAAACCCTCAGAAAGTAAACATAGGTTGTAAATTTGCAACTGATGAACTTTTGGAGTCAGCTTGCTTCAAGATGGCCACCACAGCTAACCAACTTTTGCAAACAGAAAAACAGCTATAAAGCATTTTTACAAATACTGTGCTAAAATTTGGTGTGATGGCAATTGAAAGTCATCCCAATCCCATATTCTAAGTGCTAATAAATCACATAAGAGCTTAATTTAAAATTTTATAATGAAAGGCAGGTGATATGCTACAACTGAGCCCTTTTTTATAACTCCCAAAATAAATTATGTTATTTGTGCCTACAATAGAATATTGAAAAATAATGAAGCATTTTAAAACGTAACTCTAGCTTTTGTGAATAAAAATGACCTCAAACGGCAAGATTTTCTTCAGTGGAGCATAAAATATTGAAGAAAGCTGGAGCTACATGCATCTCTTACATTTGCATAGAATAAATCCAACATGTAATTATGGTGGTAGAGTTAAATAAAACGTTGGAAATTTGGGAGTGGAGCAAATTAAGGAGACACAGTTTAAACCTCCAGAGACAGTGGCGCTAACACTTCAGCAGATATGTACACTGGACACTGAACTCAGCTGAAAGTTCAGCGCACAGGTCACAGATCTGCCTCTTCTCAGTAACACGCTCAGGATTACACCATTTGGTTTTGAAAAGCACTTCACTCTTTGCTTCCTGCACTCTTGCTACTCTCCCTGCAGGTTGTGTCTGCAGATAAAGTCTGAAAAGCAGCTGCATTCATTCATGAGTCTTCCTTTGGTTTCTTTTGTCTTTTCTTCATCCAGTCTCGTCACTCAGAGAAGAGCCAGGAGGGAAATGCCAGTTTCTGTACATAAAAGCAGGCCTCAAACAAGGAAATGCTACGTCAGGAATTTTTAACTTTATTCTTATGGATTAGATATTGAAGAACAGCTGATCATGCAAAAATGGTCCAGAATTACATCAAATCCCAATGATCTGGGTTTTGCTGTTGATAACTCTCCTGAACAGATTATTGGTAATAATCTGTTGTGCATGTCTAATGCTTTATTAACAATTTGATTAAATTAAATTTTTACTGCATGCAAAAGCATAAAAAACAGTATTCCTGAATGAAATCTGATCCAATGAAGTATCTGCATTTCCTCTGTCAAAGCAGAACAAGCTCAAAATTAGTCACAAGTTTTTAAAAGAAAATGAGAAACGAGAAATAAGTAAGAAAATAAGCAGCTCTGTGGAAGCTTATGGAAATTTAGAAAAGGCATACATGTTGTTAAACCCTATAAAGATCATAGTTTAAACTCATCGTTTTAAAGACAAATGACCTCCTGCTCATCAAACACTCTTGTGTCTTCTAGAGGGCACAGATCAACATTTTTAACCCCTTAATTCAGAGGAATTGTTGTGTGCCAGTGGCTTTATGCTCTGCAGCTCTGCTGTAAGAATCCTGCAAAGCATTCTCAGTTACATAAGAAGTCTTAATCTTTGTTTTTCTTTCTTCTTTTTCTCACTTGCTACTCTGCTGAGCAAGTATCGAAGGCTCTGAATGTGTGCTTCCAACCACAGCTCATTTTCAATCACATCATTTTTTTCCGCTGAATTGATCCTGAAATGAACCCTGGATCGGAACGATCTTATCCAGGACATTGTCATTGATTCAGAGTTATCCAAAAGTGATAATGATAATCAAGTCTGTTTCAAATTCGATCATTACAAGTCATTTAAAGACGCACATATTTTCTGTATCACACTGTGTAAGATTAACCATCATTTACAAACACCACAAGGCAGGATATCAGTTCATTCATGAGCGTATCAGCTGCACTTTTTGCATTTTCTGCAAATTTAAGCAGCTTTCTTTTCTCGAAATTAGAGAATAAACTGAAACAAAATGTTCATGTCCTTAAACATATTCCAAAACCATTTTGTTAATAGTTTCTTCCATGCATCTTTTTGAACTCTAACTACTTCAGCCAATTAATTTTAAGCTTATTCAACAAATTCCAGGAAAGTCATTCAGGACTCTGCATTCAAATGGCTTTTTAAATATATAATGTAATAACTTTTAAATTTCTCTTTTTCTTTAGATTTTCTGATAAAGTGTTTATGGAGTCCCTGGTGTTTTCTGAAGGTGCCTCAGTTTAATGCCAATCATGAAAGATACACTTTGGGGCCTTAAATGTATGTTGTTATTGTTAGTCAGTGCAGAGAACGGCTCAAAGGTGTTATTACAGAGAGGACCTACTGTTAGTAAAATGGCAAGGAGAGTCGTGTCTTGTTGTGAGATTTATTGGAAAAATGTTCAAGGCCAGCAAGAAGCCTTGAATTATTACTTTTATTTTTCAGTCAGTTTTCAAGTCACAATTTAGCTGAAGAAGAAAAAATTATTTCAAATCTACACATCCATAGCATTGGTCATTGTCCTAAACAAAAGGAACTATATAATTCATACATTTTTTTTAAATTAAAGACAATTAATTGTTTCAAATCGCTGAAACAAATAAAACCAACAATACAACACATGTTAATGTCATTAAATATTAAACTTCTTAAGTTTTGAACCCAATGACAACAAATGACAGTGACTACAAAACTAACTAAAGGTTTAATATCACTGTAAAGGAATGCGTGTCACCCTGATGAGACGTTTTGCTAACAGACAGGCAAACGAACACAGAAAAACAATATTGTCCATGGGTGGTTATGAAAGTGTGCAATGCATAAAAAAAAGTGATTAAACTTAAACAACCTAAACTCACTCAGTGTTACTCAGTTCATTAAAAATGAATTTCTTTTTGTTTAACGTTTGTGTTGTTCATATGTTCCAGTTTGTGTGTTTAAGCCTGAAGACGTTGAAGGATCATTTATGATTGATATACAGCTGGTAGGGTGAGTTGCTAGTCCTAATGCTCTTTTATCAAATCAATAAACAATCAGACTCGTCTGAACCTTTTCTCACAGCAGCCTGACTCTCCTGCTGCTCCTGAAACAAACAGATATTTGATCAATTTACACCTGAGAAGAACCAGATGCTGGTAATTAGAAGTTCATAATACATAAATTATAAGTGCAATAAAAAGTTTCATCTGCAGCCCATGCTTGGCTGTAGGCAGGGACAGACATAAAAACGTCACAACTTTTGTTTAAATAAAAATGAGTAGATATTTATAAGTCAGCATGTGTCATCTAAAATGCCTTTTGAGGTGAATTTGAATCAGGACAACGTATTAAAGTGTCAAAAATTAAAGTGCTAAATGTGCTAGGACAGTTCAATTAAATGGAAAACGTCAATACATTTATTAAATGTGTCTTTTAATAAAGTTTCATTTGGAAGGGAAGTTATTTAAAAATTAGGTTGAGATGAGCTATCATCACTTCATGAAAAAAAATATGACATTTGCCAACATTAAAATGTTGAGCAGAAATTATCACCACTGGACAATTTAATGATTTTTACACAATCCTATTACAAACCCACAGTCTCCTGCTTGTTGGAGCAAAAACGTTAAGACTTGAGAATTTTGTGAGTTTTATGTGAGATTCTGTATGTGTGTATTGTTTTAGAACTTTAGTAAAAAGATACTTGTGATCACTGATTATCACTGCCACGATAAAAGTTGGGAGATAATGTAATTGCTACTGTAACACTACAATTAATTCAAGTGCAAATAAATTTCAAATAAAAGTAGTTGTCAGCAGTTGACCAAAGCAGCCGTAACACCTTTAATTTTCAACATAAAATAATCTCAGTATCTTTAACTGGTAATTGCTTTACCCACATTGTTGCAAATCTTACAAATTGGACAGATGGTAGAGTTGCAAACTTTGATGAAGCGTTTTGTCACATGACTGTTTGAGTTTCACACATCCTCCTTTGAGTCATCGTGGCATTACACCCAGAATCTGCACATAAACTGTCTCTGGAGCTGAAGGAAAGAAGGTCAGTTCACTTCTCGCTAAAAATCCCAGCCTGTTTTCTCAAATAAATAAGCAACGGAGAAAAACTCCTACATGAAACCTGAGGCGAGATTTATAACTACTAAATTCATTTTATGGTACAGTTCTGTTGCTTTGTTGCTTTTTTTCATCTCCTCACCCGTAAAGCACACAACTGACCAAAGGTGTTCCAGGTTCTTAAGAGTTTATTTTATGCACAACGGGTGCCACCGTCAACAACATCGATCATCATTACCTCAACTGAGTCGGTCTAAACACAACTCTCTGCAGGTGAGGTGTAGCTTCAGTCTCACCTCCTGGTGAAACAAAACATTCATTATACAAGAGAAGCTGTGGCCTCTATTCATTTTCACAACTGCAGATTTGGGACGGTTTTGCTCGTAGCTCTAATGATATTGCTTCTTCGTTTTTCATCCAAGTATTATTTTTCTCACTTTCATTTCCAAATCTCATCACTCTAACCCTTGTTTGAGTCCACTGTTATCTGCACATTTGAAGAACCACTTGATAAAGCTTCATCTTAATTTGAAGCATTTTATGTTTCTCACAAGCTTCTTGTTACGTCTTCATTTTTCGTTTTGTTTTTTTTCCGCTGTAGTTCCAACATGGCACAACTTCTGTCAGTTTGCCCGTTCATCCATCTTATCAAATTAATGTTGCATCTTTTCTCTGTTGCTTAGTGCAGATTAGTCCAGCATTCATTCATCGCTCAACCCTCCAGCTTTTCTGCCTCTCCTCCAACACATTCGCTCTGCCGATCTATTAAATTATCTCTCTGTCTCTCAGCAGCCCGACTCGTTCTCAGTTTGTGCATCGCTCCCACTGCTCCCACACGCTCTTAAAATATTCATTGATGTCTTAAACACTTTTTCTGTTACCTATGCATTAAACTTTCATTCCCTGTGTGCCACAAAACATCACATTTACATTCATTTAAATATTCAGGAATACCAACTTGATAAAAACTATTGCAAGAACTATTATGTTTTATGTCAGCAAGTACTGTAAAATTGGGTTACATAAACATTACATGAGCGAAACAAAAAGCTTGTTATTTTTACTGGTTGATTTAGAATTTGAAAAGCTCAGGTATTTTTAAAAAAGTTCCGTAATGGCTGAACTTTTGACTTAAGCTGCAATGAACAATTAGACAAAGTTGTTTCCTGTTCAGACAATACAGAGTAGTTAAATTAAAACAAACTGTCCACCACTTTTTGCACTCTTGACATGAGATCTTAATGAAGTCATAAATATTCAAATAACATTTTGGTTGTTCTGCATAATTCTGTCATGGAGCCTTTTTCTCTCCACACTCACCTTTTTTTTTAACTTTAATTGGTTCATGATGCTGTTGTGTCTAAATAAAAAAGGCATTTTTACCTTCTCTCCTGTAAGATTAAATAAGCAGTAAAATCAAGTAACACTTATTTAGAAAGCATGTCTCAGCACTTTAAAGAAAACAGGAAACATGAAGACCAGTGAAAAAATTATCAGGATAACGTGTGAACACATTTTAAACCATATCGTAGATTAATAAAGAAACTGAAGCTAAACAGCTAAAGGGTGACATGTTAATTTTTCACCAATTAAACCAATAAAACAAAAGGTCTTGTTGAGGCACCGACTAGGATCCGGTTTCCTTTCCTACTCACATTTTTTGAGTTAGGCTCAGGGTGTGGACCGGTACCCCTGTTGCTAGGAAACATGAGATGCTCCGTGACATCTCCCGTGACCTCATAAATGATATCAGAGTTCAGATAACATGTGTGACAGCAGGCGCATAAAACACAATATAAAACTACCATACAGCAACAGAGAACATGTGCAGATCGTCACTTCTACAAGATAAATCTGCAGAAGTGATTAAATTGTCGGTTTCAGAAGATTCACTCTTTCCTGCAGAGTGAGCCATTCAAGCTGTTAGTGTCCTGAAACAGTAAATATATATAACAGATTTCCACAAACATAAAAATCAATTGTGCAATAAAAGTCAACCCCTCAGCTGTTGCATGTGAAATCGCTTCTGTTTTAAAATAACATTAAATCAGCTGGAATCGTTTAAGAAATTGAGGTCAAAATGAAATAAGTGACACTTCTTGGCTCTCGAGTTGTTGTATCTGAAGGATTAATCATGATTGGCTGAGGACTCTGCTTCATCAGCCTGAGTTTGCCTGCTATTAGGGGCATTTGCTACTGAAATTTATGCAGATTTCTCCTCCAAGTGGAGTATATTACATCTACATCTACTTTCTTAATATAAACACTTGGAATGAATATGAATTTCATTCAAGTTATTTATACATCTCCAATTCATAAAAGGACAGATTAAAAAAAAATAAGTACAAGTATAAAATAAAATGTACATCCTTTATCTGTCACCCGCTTCCTCTTTTTAGGGTCACTGGTGTCCATACCCAGCATTCACAGTGCGAGGGTAAGTGTACACCCTGGACAGGTCCATCTTAGGGACACATAGAGACAATTTGGAGTTATCAATTAGCCTAACAGTCATGATTTTGGTCTGTGGGAGGAAACCAGAGTACCCGGAGAAAACCCACAGAAGCTTGGAGAGAACACACAAACTCAACCCAGAAATGTCCCCAGCTGGGATTCAATCCGGCGACCTTCTTGCTGGGAGGCAACAGCTCTACCAACTGAGCCACCGTACTGCAAAAAAAATGTCAATTAGTAAAAGTTATGCAACAAAATAAGGCAGCAGAGAGCACTGATCTTTACTTTGTTGCAATCCACCATCCTGAGGAACACATTAGCAACAGTTAGAAGGTTCAAAAAATATATTTTAACAGGAAGAAACCATCACCAGAACCAGAACCAGAACCAGAACCAGGATGAACGGTGAAGTGTTTCATTAGGAAACTATAGGGCAATAAGAGTTGATGCTCAGATCCAAAGACTGAAACTCAAACTGATCCAGGGCTTACCTGCAATAACTAAATCTGCTCTCACGTGCACTGCAACACTATAGTGTGTTCTCCTGTAACTGTTGGTGTTTGTCACACCTTCAGAAAGGGAGCAGAGGTCAGAAACGAGGCATCATGAGACAGGAAATCTCATGGTGGAAATCAAAATGATGATTAAGCAGAAGGGAGGTGACAGCAAAGCATTTCTAAAATAGAAAATGCAAGAAAGAAGAGAAGAGTGGAGGAAAGAGGTGATAATGATGATGGTAATATAAAATGTGAACAGGCTGGAAACAATTACCTCCTTAAGAAAGGTGTGTTCTTTTGTTGTTTTTTGTTTTGTTTTTTTGTGTGTTTTTAAACATTAAATTAAGACTGTATTAAATCCCCTGTGTTCCCAGATTAATTGATGTGGGTATTACACAGCTGGGGAATAAGTATTGATTTACTCCCAACACCAGAGCGTACATTCATCGAAGCGCTGTAAGGAAATATAGACACGTCTGGTTTAGTGTGCTGTGCAAATGAAAGCCCTGTAATTGGGCATTCCCAGAGGACTGGATTGGTCAAAGGTGAGGGAAAGTAAAGTAAAAAAAAAGCCAGTAAACATTGTGTAAACTGTCCATTGGACCATAGGGCACAATTTTGGATTTTGTATAGCTGTAATAATTTCAACAAAGATTATGAAAAACAAATTTATGTTTTCAATTTAACAATTTTTCTTTTCTGTTTGCTCAATTACACATGAAATGCAGGGGCCAACATGCCAGTTATTACACAGCCTTACAGATTTCTAACTCATTTATTCCCTTAGTGATTTTTTTTTTTTTAATTCACAAACAATAAGACAGAAATTACAGGAGATGCTTTGTCAGAAAAAACAAAGACAAATATTTCTATGGCAATTTTTACCACATTGAAAATATGATAAAATGCATCAACTCTGAATAATTATCGCCTGCAGTCGACGGCAACGCAGCATGAACTACACGACAGGTTTTTAATGAAACTCTTAGAAACTAATCATTGGATGTACATCTTTCAACTGATTAACTTTTAGAGGCAACCCCATTTAAGATGGCTGACACATCTAAGCAACCTTATCAGGCACAAAAATGGCAAACACTTGGCCAACTTTGCCAACACTGAGCTGAAACTTAGTGTTGTTATAACTGAGAGTCTTTGCCAACAAACTTCAAACACTAACTATTCTGTTTCTAAAATGTTAGGACCATGGGAAAAGAAATGAAATATTCCAATATAGCATAAGATAGTGTATTATTTTCAAGCTACAACTGTGTAATTTCTCAACGTAAGATGATTTTAATCTAAAACTCAGCCTTAAAAGGCAGCTGAGTCTTTAATTACTAAATGTTATAAATAAATATTTATAACCCCAAAAGTACACGTCCTTGGCCTGAACACCCTTCGAAAACATTCATACAAATCCCAACACACCTGCGACCTGCAATATTTTCCCATCTAATATTTATATCTCACAGCCCAGCAATAATCAGTGTGCCTTTGTCTCAGCGTGTTGCACAGACTGTCTATGTAAACCCACAGTGCCTGAAATGGATATCTGTGTATTGCAGCCTGAAGGGGTTTCCTGCTGTCGTCTTGCATCAAATAAAACCACACTCTCATCCCTCAGGGTGGGGGGCGCCGGAGCTTCTCCAATTCAAAATATTTGTGTTCTCATGTGACCAGGAGGTAAAGCCCCAATTTCTGTGATTAGGAGACTGGATTAAAGTGGCGTAGGAGGGAAAATGTGCACAAGTGTGTCATGTAGCTTTGTTTTCTTCCTTTGTCTGCATCTGGAAATGTACTGCTGAGGGTACCGGTGGGCTAGAAATAGCCAGCCCTCTGGCCTCTGAATTGATAGGGCAGCTGTTGAATCAGGAGACCTATAGGCACTGCTATAGGGGGGGGATACTTTCGGAGTGTTGATGAAATCCTGATGCTTTGTTCAAAGAGTCCTCCGTCTGTGCACAAGCCTATTTTTAAACTCCCATTACATCAACTCCAGTTTGTCTAATCAGGAACCATTTATGCAGAACTGTCTTTTACTTAAACAGTATTCCAGTAAAATTACTGTCATTGTTTTGCCCTGTGTTGAGAGAAAAACTTTTTTACAGCCTCCAAGGTTTCAGTCAGGAAGATGAATCTCAATTAGATTTTTTTTGTAGCTGGGTCGAAACATAAAATACGTGTTTTAAATACAAAATATTATACCAATAAACAAAACATGTCAGATCACGTATGTCAGTTCTGCAAATTAAGATCTTGTCAGAGCTTGTCACTGCCACTTTGCATGACTTCAGAAATGAAACAGTATAATTTCAAATGTAAGTTAAATTAAAAAATAAAACTCAACAAAAATAAAAGAAATACCAAGGTTTTTCTGGAAGGAGGAAGCTGTGAGTGATTGATGTTGTTGGCTGCTGACAGTTTGATTTGTGTGTGTGTGTGCTTGTGTGGTCCTTTTTCCATTCTATTTATTTATTTATTTATTTATTTATTTATTTATTTATTTATTTATTTATTTGTCTAAGAAGTGGTTTTCTTGAAAAGGACAACTTGCCTTCTAATTAGAGGCTTTTCAATGCCTCCACAACATGAAATATTCCGAATATTAACACCCAAATGGACCTCTTACATCTTGTGTGAACAGTTGGCGTTTAGAGTGTGTGTTGTGAATGACTGGCAGCTACTACTACACCAAATTTAGTTCAATATCTGAAATATTGTCTAAGATATAGATGTTTTTCTGCTTTCTAAGGTCAGTGAGCTGTGGCTGCCATCTTGAATGGTGTTAACGCCAAAAGTTATTTTGCTGTAGGCCTACATGTTAAAACAATTTTTGAGAGTGTGACGGCCCTGCTGTGCAGTCCTGTGTGTTTGTGTGCTGTGGAGCAGGTAAACTGTGTACCAATTAGGTCCTTGATTGTGGGAGGTGTTTCTGATTACATGGACACCTGGCTGGTACTTAAGGAGCACCGTCCCACTCATGGGTTGTTGATGGCTGGCTGACGCAGGAACCAGGCGCAGACGAGATCCGGACTAGGACCTGGCTGTAGCAGGAACCAGGCGCAGACGAGA
>JAVKLF010000132.1:7139146-7150222 GCA_034783495.1 Millerichthys robustus
AATTTCTTTTTGTAAAGCACTTTGTGATGTCATATCTGTGAAAGGTGCTATATAAATAAAATTTACTTACTTACTTTTATATATATATATATATATATATATATATATATATATATGTATGTATACATACTGATTAATAAACTTAACTCTCGTTTTCCTGTTTTTGTTGGCCTGTTTGAAGTCTGAGGTACCACAATCTTAATCCAAACTATATCCATGATCGTTTGAAGCAGCTTGGAAACATATTCACCCTGCGTGTACTGCTGGTTCAAGTGGATGTGGTAGGTAAAAAAATACTTTGACAGTAAACTATTTTTGATGCCACAAGACAGAAAGAAAACTTGGTTTATTTGCAAAAAATCTACGACCCCAAATTACATTGAAGGATTTACAATGAACACCATTTTAAATTACTTTTTATGTCATCATGTATTTTGTGACAGAAAGATCCTCATCATGCTCTAAAGGAGCTGGCTCGCATCTGTATCATGGCTGATTGCACACTTATCTTGGCTTGGAGGTAAGACTGATGAGAGATCTCCAAAATGGGTGCTTGCAACCAGCCATGCCGTGGTAATTTAAAAGTGTGCAATCAGAAGATATAGTTCAAGCATTCTGTAACCTGATGATGCCTGTGTTTAAGAGTTTAACCATTTATTCATAGCAATCCTGGACAATTTGTGAGGCACTTTATTTTCTAGCTCTGGAGTCTAAATCCAACATTTTTTCTCATTTTATTGATAAACTGGCAGCCCTGAAGAAGCAGGACGTTACCTGGAAACTTATAAATCATATGAAAAGAAGCCAGCTGACCTCCTGAAGGAGCAAGTTGAAAAAAACTACCTTTCAAAGGTCTGTCTCTTTTACATCCCTTCTTTTAACCACATAAATATTTAGACATTTTTTGTTTTTAACATAAAAACAGCACATTGTCTGTGACAGAAATGTTATAGAAAATACATCTAGAATTTTTAAAAAAATCTTGCTAACTTCATTGTTTTTCCCTTAAAGGTTACAGATTGTCTGACAACTGTGAAATCTATAAACAAAACTGATGCCATTACCTTGCTGTCCACTTTCTCAGTGAGTATTTTTTAATGTGAGGTAAAATAATTAGGGTCATTTTGTGACATCTGAACGTTTGTTTGATTCTTGACATCTTTGACTTGATTTGACTTTTCACTCCTCTCGAAAATAATCCGAGTTAAATAGTTGCAGATGATACACTTTGCTGTTCTTTTTACAGTCTGTAGAAGGAATCATTAGCGCCTCTAAGGAAGACTTGGTTCTCTGCCCTGGCCTTGGACCACAAAAGGTGAAGAAGAACACAAATACAGCGCTTTACTGTGTTGATCATTGATGGAACATTTACCAAATGATCTTATTTTGTCTTTACAGGCAAGACGACTTCATGATGTACTTCACAAACCTTTTCTCAAGTCAAAGACAGACAACAGCTGAAACAGTTTACCCAGAATATGTGACAAGAAGAAACTACCGTACATGATTTTGATCACATTAGGCAGATGTGTAACACAGTTTGTAAATATTGATTAATTCATTACATTCATTCATTACAAAATGTATAGTTTCTTGTTTTTGTAATTGAGTTCATTTGAACAAATAAAGTTATATTTTACAGGACAAACAAAATAATTGGAGAAAAAATGTATTTATAAAAATGTATTTGTTATTAGAAGAATCCTAACATTAGTAAACATTAATTTGTAAATATGTCAAGCTTCTGTCTCATAATTATTGATCCTCTATGAAACATTATTTTGACTTTTTCATCAGAAAATCATCTTTTTTCCTCCTTGCACTGAATTAGAAAATATAGGAATAATAAATTCTATGTACATTAAACTATACAGATTAGGAAGGAAAAAATATTGAGAATTTACAATGTCCTGATCTTTTACAAAGATATGAGATGATCACATAGTTATGAGATGCTAAAACATAATTTTGAGATATCTCATAATTATGATTTGGAGATTTAATTTTTATCCAAGTTGCAGGAACTGGCTTCCATAATCTAAAATTTCCATTAGATTAAAAAATAATCCGCACACGTTTATTCACGTGAGCCATTTACGAGTTTTGAAATTTCCGACAAACGTGAAGGCGCCAGAGTCGAAACAGGAAGTGTGTGGTTAATCCGCTCTGCTGAGTTTCGCAGTTTGATCCGCTGTAGAAAACAAAGCAACAATGTTCTTGCTGACATTATAAAGATAACTTTAAGTGGTGAGGCTATTTTTCAGGAGTGTGTAGAAAGCGTGTTTGAATCATGCATACAGAGAAAGAGGACGACGACGCGTCTCCTGAAGAGTTTGTTGCTTTGTGTGATTTCTCTGGAAGTGACTCCGGGCAGGTTAGAGAAACATGCAAACTTCAGCTGTACGCTTAGAAATAAAACAAGGAATGTGAACATCAACTTTGCCACTTTTGTTTGTCTCGCAGCTTAATTTCAGCTCAGGGGACAAGCTGCTTGTTCTCTCCAAGCCTTCAGCAGATTGGTGGTGGGCAGAGCTGCTGGGGGTCAAAGGTTATGTTCCTGCCAGCTACCTGCAGCAGGACTCTGCTGAGGGGGACAACTCTTCAGAGGACCCTTGGCAGGATGAAGAATACTTTGGCAGCTATGGGACACTGGTTAGACACAAAACAATCATCTTAATGTTGCGCTGACCCTTAATTCTAAACCACAAAAGATTTAGGTTAACTTGGTGGCTTTAGGACAATGATGTATTTGAAACAAAGTAAAACATGATCATCTATGGACATGTTTTTGTATAAGATGTCAGTGACAATATTTAGGCAGCAGAATGTTATTTTTATTTAAGTCTTTAGAGTAGGAAAGATGTGTGAATAAACACAAAAGCTGGTGGGCCGAAACTCATCAAAAAGCAGCAACTAAGTACAGATATAAAATAAAAATTTAGTTTAGTTAGTTTTTAGTTTATTTGGATAATAGCAGAACAAGAACTTTGCTTGAACAACTTAACAAAATGCAATGAACATAGATAAACTGGATTAAAAAGAATCTGTTTGGTACCTCAGAATCATGGAAAACGGATTGAGTTTATCAGTACACAAAGCACAGCTACTCTGATATTACAGACCCAAAGTCAAGGTTGTAGGTTGTAATTTGCACAAACTTTAGTCAGATAAAGGATCAATGAGCCAAAGTGACCTGATTAGCATTTCCAATAAAACAACCCTGATGCCCTTATGCTTAAACTTCTGCAACACAGATAAAACAAGAACTATATATTTAATTACAACGGGATTTTGTTTTGATTTTACAGTTATACAAAAATTTTTTTTTTTCATCTGTTGGAAGCCTTTGTCAATCATAAAATTCACTGCACAGTTGAGTGCCTTGTAGTTCTTTAGTCAGATTGAAAAAACATAATTCAACCACAGTTTGTGTTTAATTTGATCATGTTTCATGATAGAGGCTTCACCTGGAGATGTTGTCAGACAGGAGCCGCACTGAGACGTACCGCCAGGTTGTCCTCAGCAACAGCTCTTCCCTGAAGGACAAGGTGGTGATGGACCTTGGCTGTGGGACCGGGATCATCAGCCTGTTCTGCGCTCAGCTGGCTCAGCCCTCAGTGGTAATCATGACAGGAACGCTGACACGGAAGTTTTCACAGCGTTGGCTGAATAATAGTTGTAGAAAGTCTTGGAAGCCTTCACGATAAGAGCAGCTTGAATTTAAAATGCTACGAGAAGGAACTTCAATGCTTATGTCATGATCTCCTTTAGGGTAGGAAGCATTGAACCATTTTTTAAAAGAGATATTTCTGTCCTTCAGTTCTAAGTACCACTTATTTTCATGCAGACGTACTAATTTTGTTTTTTGTAAGTGAACGTGAAGACGAGAGGCTGAGTGTGAGCAGCATATTGTAGTATTTAAAATCCTGTTTGTAGAAACGACAACAGTGTCACCAGACTCACAGTTTGCTGCTTTTGGTCAGATTGTTGTGGCAGCAGAATCGGCTCTGCCATTAAACCTTGTGACTTTTTCCGAAAAGATCAAGGATAAATACTTGGAAATAGAATAATAAACTGGATGTGTGGATTCTGTCACACATATTGGCTTTTAGTTAACATACACACTGTTGATGGTAACTCAATCAAAACACTATGAGACATGTAATATACATTGAAAAAAAAAAGAACCTTATGTTGAACACTGCTGTACCTACAGCCCCATCTGCTGAAGGAATGGCGTTACTGGAACAAACAGCTTGGTGTTTTAATTAGTTTGTGATACTGCAGGTGTATGCTGTGGAGGCCAGCTCCATGGCGGAGTACACCAGGCAGCTGGTGAAGCAGAACGACTGTGAGGAGGTGGTCACTGTGCTCCAGGGCCGAGCTGAGGAGCTGGAGCTGCCGGAGCAGGTGGATGTCCTGGTGTCCGAGTGGATGGGTAACTGCTTACTGGTAAAACTGACCTTTCCACTGCAGTCACCTCAAGTGTTTTTTTTTTAATGTATTTCAGGCCATCATGGCATAGCTTTTCATTTAAATCACAATATGGTTTGAGTATCTCTGATTTTTAATCTTCCCCTTTACCCCCTATCTAGTTTGAGTTCATGGTGGAGTCGGTTCTTGTTGCCAGGGACCGCTGGCTCAGAGATGGAGGTGTGATGTGGCCCTCCTCTGCTGCCCTCACCCTGGTTCCATGTCAGGCTGACAGCTACTACACTGAGAAAATGGCCTTTTGGGAGCGGCCCTACGGCTTGGATTTCACTCCTCTTCAGTAAGCAACATCATTCAGCTGTTGACACTGAACGATCTCATGTCTTGTTTTCACCTCATTATCAGATGCACAATGCAGACATTTATCCTGGTAAAATTACAGGTTAGCACTGGGTTGTTTATTTTTTATTAGCTGGGATTACTGGTCTGTGACCGTAATTACATTTTAGCAGAACTATATGAAACAGTAGCTCTGTCAAAAAATAAAAACAAAGTTTACTCCTTGGACTTCTCCTGAATGTCCTCACAAGACTCCAGAGTGTCTTTGTGTAATAAACTTATCAGATCTGAGGGCAAATTTCAAACAGTTAAAGCTTATTTCATATATTATTATATTAATATTATAATAATATTATTGGAAGATTGTTGTGTACCATTAAGTAGCATAAATTTCTTTTATTATTTTGTCTGTTTGTCTTGGTACAAATGATCTGTCACAGTTTGCTTTTTGTTCTGAATGTTGTCTTTTCTGTAGGTCTTTAGCACAGCAGGAGTTCTTCACTACGCCTAAATTCAGCCACGTCGTAGAGCCCGACGACTGCCTGGCTGCTTCCTGTGATGTCATCTGTCTCGATATGTACACCCTCCAAGTCAGAGACCTTGAGGTAACCAATACATTTTATCTTTGGAACTTCCTGCAGCTTTATCTCAGATTGCAAAACTAACAGAGCAGAGTTTCATTTCTCAGGAAATGAAGGGGGAGTTTCACTTTTGGGTGAAAAAGTCTGGAATGTTCCACGGCTTCACGGCCTGGTTTACAGTTCAGTTTGAGAACTTGGAGAAGGGAGGTGTGGCAGTGGAGCTGAACACAGGACCAAACTCTGAGTACGAAAACACAAGAAAAATAATGTTCAACACAACATTATGAAATGATACCCATTAAGTTTTCCTGTTCAGGTTGACCCACTGGAAGCAGACTTTGTTTATGCTGGACAGACCGGTCAGTGTGAACGCTGGGGACTCCATCAGAGGATCCATTATTCTACACAGAAATCCCATCTGGAGACGTCACATGACCGTTACCCTGCACTGGAACATCAACAACAGCACAGATGGAACAGACAACTGCCAGGCAAACTTCTTATGTTTTGTCTACATCTTTATATGTATCCAACTGTTACACAGAATTTGATCACTTTTATTTTTTTGTTTTTAGGTGGGGGCAAAAAGTTTCCCCATGTGGAGGTGACAAACACAACAGTAGTGACTGACAGAAAACGAGTCCAGTACGTCCACACACCAGCTGAGAGCTGCTGCCGAGCTGTAATCGGGTTTGGTTACAAGATTAGAGCCTTCAGAGGTTTGTCCAGTAGGTTTGGGCCTGTAGTGATCAGCCTGATACATGCAAGAGCAGGTGATCCCACAAAGGACGAGACATATACTGAAGAAGGAAAAACTGGATTAAAATCAGCCAGACGGACTGAATGTGGTGGGTAACAGAAGAAAATGCCCATCACACTGTTTTTATGTTTATTTTACTCACTTTATCCTGAATTGTTAATCAGAATTCAGTTTACACTGCCATTTGTACTTACAGAACGTGTCTTTTTTTTGTTGTTTAAATTAAACATTTTATTAACGACGTCTAATGCTTTCAGTTCAAACCTTTTATACACCTAAAAGTCAAAGTGAACAATGTTAACGACAAAAATGTTACTTAACGTTTTGTACTAAAATATGCAATAAATACACTAAACAAATTCTGCACAGTTGGAGTTAAAGATGCTGATTATTAAAAAGAAAATGTGTCTCACACACACTTAATTATACTTTGTAGCAATTCCCAGAGACCAACTTATGTCTTCAACATTTTAAAGACTCCTGTCTGAAATTATACATTTTACAACAAGATTATTTTCAATAAAAGAACATTAGGAGCTTAACTACACATTTCTTCGCTCTCTTTTTTTTCCCAGCATTCACCCTCATATGTAAACATGTTACCTTTTTTGTGACACATTTCATCGTCTTGGTTATGGTTCAGTCTTAAAAGTCTTTGATTTCGCTTTGGAGCGCGTGTTAACCTCTGAGGATAAGGACTGGGCAGGTACGGTCTCAGGGGACATCGTTCTGGAGAGCGGAACAAACAGGGGAGGTTTCACCACTTTGTACTTGAGCTCGTTTTTTTCCTTCTTCTGCCTCAAGTGTTTGTCACAGTGGTTAACGAACGTATCCAGCTTGACGAAGGTCTTGTTGCACACCTTGCAGTGATAAGGCCGCTGGCCTTTTTTGAGGCGTATGTGCAGTCTGATGTAAGAAGAGCGCACAAAGGTGCGGCAGCAGACGCCGCATTTCAGATCTTCCGTGTTGCTTTGTGTTCCCTCAGGCTGGCTGAGCGTTTGTGCACGAGCAGGAACTGGTGCTGGTGCTGGTTTGGCGTGCCCGGAGGCCTCTTGAGCTTTGTGAGAGAGCAGAAGTGCCAGAGAGCGAAACCCTGCGCCACACTGCTCACACATGTACGGTTTCTCCCCGGTGTGGAGACGAATGTGTGCCAGGAGCCCGGCCTTCTGGGTGAAGGACTTGTTACAGTAGCTGCAGCTGAAAGGCTTCTCTCCTGTGTGGAGCCGACGGTGTGTCTTCAGATGCGAAGCCCGACCAAAGGTCTTCCCACACTCGGGGCATTTAAACGGCCGGTCTCCGCTGTGGATCGTCTTGTGAGCGATCAGGTGGGCGGACTGTTGGAAGAACTTGCCACAGATGTTGCACCTAAACCTTCTCTCCTTGCCGTGAGAGGCCAGGTGAAGGGCCAAGTGCGCAGAGGAGATGAAGGTTTTGGTGCAGAGGGTGCAGCTGTGAGGGGTCAGGTGCTTGTGGGGCCTCCGACCATTCGAGGGGCCACTGCCTGCCTGGCAGGACGGACATGTGGGAGGACAGTCGGAGCTGTTAGTCTCCTGCTGTTGTCCAGGAGCAGCTGAAGTGCTGGTGGGGTCAGGCTCAGATCTGGGCTGAGGTGGACTGAAACTGCACCCACATTCTGAGCAGAGCCTAGACTGCTGCTCTGAGTCTTTGTCACCAGTTTTAACTAGCATGCTGGCATCGACAACCACAGCAAGAAGTAGGGGGGGAGTGACTGACTTATAACCTGAGAAACAAAAACAAACAAAGGGTTTTAGTGAGGTGCAGCTTTTAGACAACACAAAGCAGCTTTGACACCCCATCATTTCTGCACCAGTGTTAGTTTTAATGTAGCGAAATCAACGAGTGCACGCAACTATGTAATCACAAGCGACTGAAAACACCAAATAAAACAGCTTACTTCATTTCCTAGCATCTGCTGCTGGGCCCTGGCTACTTCCGAGGATAAAGGACGCGACTAATATCTGACGACAAACGCAGACTTCCCGTTCCGCCTTCGTTCCTCCTGAGAAAACATGCATTTAGTCGAGTGTTCGTGTTACCAGAGCTGTTAAATCACTAAAATAAACGCTATTAAGTAAACAATGTCGTCTGTATTTTCACGGTGAACAAGCAGCTGAGGAGCTGCAGCAGCATCTAGCGGGCGGAGCGACCATCATCCACATTTCATGGTGTTAAGAAAATACATTAAAGTAGCATGTTTTGTTTTTTAAACCGAGCCAGAGTAAACTCACCTTAAATATAAGGCCATTATGTTCCGTATTGCACAGTCACTGGCCTATAAGTTTCGTTTTGTTACATAAATGAAACCTATGAAGTGACTTCATGCTGATAGTTTCTGGTTTCACTTCTGGAGAAATCATTCTGGGCTGGGCTCGTCCTGTGCTTATAAACCACAGACTGGACCAACATCACTGCTTTGTTTCTGTGCAACTGATGCATCCTTCAGATGTAAGCCAGGTACAGTGATTTTTATTACTAATTTGTATCTTTATTGCGTTTATGAGCGCATTATTTTGAACAAATCTGTTGAAAAAAATCCTAACAAACACTGTAAGGATAAAAAAAGAATTGAAGGGGGAAAACTTGGATGGGCTAGTCTTCTTACAACTTTAAACAACTGTTATGTTTTGTTTTGTTTTTTACTGTCTTGTTTTCATTTACCATGAATGGGAGTCAGAGCTTCTGTACTGTAGTTAAAATTTGATACTAACATAAAATTAAAGTTTTTCAATATTTTATTTATTTATTGCTGCAACAAACTTAGTAAAACTTGTTGGATAAAAAGGTGTACACCTGTTTTATAACTTTTAGAGGGTGTAAAGTTTTAAGATACTTTTTGTCCCATGAGTACTCATCAAGTACAATTTACAGTAAAATGTGTCTATTATGGGTTGTGCAAATAATGAAAAGGAATGAAGAAATAGGCTAACTAATTGAAAGGATGGTAACAGTCAGTTTAAATGGAAATCATTGTAAAAAATATTATACATTTTAAGTTATCAATGTGTAAAATGAACCCTGAACAAATACGTTTAAAGAAAATCAAGCTACTTCTAAATTTCTTACTTCATGTTAAGATCACAAATAGCTGAGTCCTTAATAACCCTCCTGGCTCTGATCAACATCTGTTGATGTAAATGTCCTGCAGAAATGGCATTCTGCTGCACAGATCATTTTGTGTCTTTAACATGGCTAACTCCAAAACAGGATTTGTGTAAAGATGCTTTCCACAGCACCTAAAAAAAAGAAAAGATTTTAGGGTCACTGACACCCCAAACCTTCTCAGGTGGTACCTGTGCTGTTTTGCACTCTTGGTCTGGACTTGACTGTGGTCAGACCATGTTACGTCCTCAGCAGTGTGAACCCATGTACTTAAAAAGCTCTTCATGCTCTGTTAATGGGATCCGGCTGATGTTTGGGCAGCTGGTAGTCTTGCCCTTTTCATAAAAAAGATAATTTTAGAAGAAATCTACAAACATACACAGGTTATGTCCTACTAATGAAGTATTCAGAATGTGTGTAAAATAAAATCTACTGTTGTTTACTCATTTGTTGTCAGGAACTACATTGAGAAATTCTGACATTTACGTATGTAGATACAACTAGTGTACAATATTGTGTTACAATATTCTGATTGTGTTGCAGCACCCTGCCCAGGAAGGATGAGTGGGAAGACGAGGAATAAAGCCCGGTGAGTTGCACCACTCTTCCCCATCTCTCCACAAAGAAAATTTACAAAAGATTATGGAGGCACCACTGTAGAGTAGAACAGTGGGAGCAAAATGTCTGGCTACAAATCCTTTCTTAGGATTAAATAAAACATTATTTTAAGTTTCTCCAACGTTTGCTAAGTTCAACATAAAAAAGTCAGCAAGAAGCAAAACAAACCAAGGAGCCTCATATCTACTTGAATTTAGAGAAGAAAAGCACAATATGTTCACACTCAACATGGTTCCAGAAATCTCTGTCTAGTTGTGAGTGTCACAACCCTAAACCATAAACTAACAGCTTAATCATCTATATTGATTTAAAATTTGGTTTTAATTTCGTACTCTTGTTTTGTTCAGGACTTCCTTTGGGGCAACGGCCCCACCGTTCATCGACTACTTGAAAGGTATTCTGCGCAGATACCCAGATGGTGGACAGATTTTAAAGGTAATAGGCTTATTTATTCTTTGCTCATTTTCTTGCCCTCTTTCCTCAGAGGTTTTAAGGACATGTCGAGATATTTTTTAGCTTATGGGTCTTTGGGGATTTTCCTGCTGATACAAAAACTGTTTGGTTTGCAATTTCAGTAGATTTTAACAAGAAAAAATGGAAGAAAATATGCCATTTTGACTGATTGCTAATAATAAAGAGACAAAACAGAATTTAAAATTGATTTTCTACATTTCTTTCTAATATGTGCAGTCACAACACTGGTTTGTTGCTCTAGGCTTAATTTTTAATTGTAGGCTTTATTTCTTAACAGGAACTGATTCAAAATGCAGATGATGCTAAAGCCACAGAAGTACTTTTCATCCATGATGAGAGGAGCTACGGGACCAAGAGTCTTTGGACTAAACAGCTGGGGAAATACCAAGGTATGCATGTTGTTTAGGTATTAACGTTTCAGGTTTTACTTGCTTTTAACTGATATATGATTTTATTGGTCACAATGAATACACAAATAACACATTGCACTTACTGTTTATTACTGTTATTATTTTCCCCTACAAAGGTCCTGCCCTCTATGCCTACAACAATGCAGTGTTTACTGATGAAGACTGGGAAAGAATTCAAAAGGCAGGAAGAAGTGGCAAAGTCAATGACCAGGACAAAATTGGGAGATTTGGAATTGGCTTCAACTCTGTTTATCACATAACTGGTAAAACTTGTGTATTGTTACAGTACTTCAGCCCAACCAATGAAGTTCAAAATGTATTTTTATAAATATATTATATATAT
>JAVKLF010000132.1:7150322-7164842 GCA_034783495.1 Millerichthys robustus
TATATATATATATATAACAAATGGGAAAATGTGCTTGGTTTTACCCACAGATGTGCCAAGCATATTCAGCTCAGGGCACCTTGGCTTGATGGACCCCCAAGAAAAGATATTTGGAGAAAGAAAAGGAGGGTTTTTATGGTCTTTGGATGATACTGAGCACCAAGAAGCTCTGAAGACAATGCATGATCAGTTCCAACCCTTTAGAGATATAGTTTCAGTTGTAGGGCAAGAAAAATGGTCAGACGTTCTGAAGAATCAGTACTTTCATGGGACAATCTTCAGATTTCCTCTGCGCAATGTGACATCAGAAATTTCAGATAATTTGTATGACTCAGAGAAGGTGGTGGAGCTTTTTGATAGCTTCTTTCCAGATGCAGATTTGAGCCTCCTCTTCTTAAAAAGTGTGAGCTCTGTGTCCTTGATACATATTAATGTTGATGGCACCGTTAACATCAGACTTGAGGTAAAATGTTCGATCCCACCAACAATCAGTTTGAAATCAGAAGAGGACTCAGTCATTGAGGGCATGACAAAGTTTAAACTGATCACCCTCAAGTCAGTAAACCACAAAGAAACAAAATGGCTTATCACCACATGCACCATGAAGCAGGGTAATGACAAAAATCTTGACACCCTTGCAAAAAAGTTATGTTTTCTTCCCCGAGTTGATGTGGCATTCCCCATTGATGAGAAGAGAGACTGCAGTCAGGGTAGACTAAGCTGCTTTCTCCCCCTCCCAAACAACGAGTCCAATAAGACAGGTCTCCCAGTTTGTGTCAATGCCTGCTTTGGCCTCACAGACAATAGAAGACACATCAAGTGGCAAGAAGAAGACCAGAGACACGACGAACATGCTTTGTGGAATGAACTGCTGGTGAAGAAGGTGCTCCCACGAGCATATGTAATGATCATTCAAAAGTCCATCAAACTTTGTCAAGAGTCTCATCTCCCCAACTCATCTGTCTACAGTCTGTGGCCTGATATTAGTCAGACGCAGCTCAAAGACAAATGGCACGATGTTGCTCTGGGTGTTTTTCATCACTTATTCAGACAGAACATTGCTGTCCTCTCACTCGCCAAAGATGAAACAACGTTTATCCCTTTATCAGAGGCTGTGCTACCCTGTAATGGTCCAACAAGCACTGAAACGCTGGCTGCCATTAAAAGAACTTTGGTTTCATGTGGGGAAAACCTTGTTACTTTACCAGCTAGAGTTCTTCGAGCCATTGAGACCTGTCCTACAAGCCCAAAGTATGTGACTCCAACCTTCCTTAGAGACATTCTCCACAGGACCAATGTGGCTAACATCAGTAAGGAAGACAAACTCTGTCTTTTGGAGTACATATTGAAGGATGGAAAATATAAAGAACTGAAGGGTCTTCAGCTACTTCCACTGAGTGATGGTTCTTTCAGATCTTTCACTGACAGAGATGAGGGCACAGCCTTAATTGACAGCAAAGAATTTCCAAGGTAGGGTTATATTTTTTTCATTGTGTCTGTGAGCTGAATGTTGAATTTTTCATGACTTATTTGGAAATAGTGACATGGAGGTTTAGGGGTTTGAATAGTTGCTTTACAGCAGGAAGGTTCCTGAAATAAAACTCAACTATGGTCTGTCTTTGAGAAGTTTGCATGTTGTCTGTCTGGATGGGTTTGAAAGAAGAAAAAAAAGACAAAATCTCCTTTATTGTCCCACAACAGAGAAATTTCCGAGAATGTTCAGTTTACTCTCACTCTTTTTTTTCTCCTCATACAGATATTCCATGATAGTTCCAAACTAATTGTACCTTTAGGTGTGAGTGTAGCCCTGTGATAAACTGATGATGCTTAGGGCGTACACAACTTCTTTTTAATTGACACCGGTCTGCCTATGTCATTTTTCTTATACTTCAGCTTCATTTAATAATTGAATTTGTTTAATACATGTCTGTAAGAATCTGTTTATTACACATCTGTCACTTAAAATCAGAGCATAAATTTTAGAATTGTATTTGTGATCACCCTTTGCTCTGTTATTCTACATTATGAAAATTCCAGGCTCATTTATGTCAAAATATGCTCTAGGCTTCCCTGTGTGTTATTCAAGCATTAGGTGGTGGCATATATTCATTGAATGAATAAATGAACAAATTTATATATTTTTTCCTCTCAGAGCCTTAATGCCATTCTGCAAACATCTCTTCATTCCACATGACCTGAGCTCAGCTTGCAGAGGCCACCTGAAAGAACTGGCCAGACAAAGTACGTTGCTTTAACTATAAAAACAAATTATTACAAGTATATCTATGTGTGCATGTTTCCACACAATTGTTCTAAGATGATTTTGGTATGTATATGTTTCTCAGATATATTCAGTGTCATCAATGTTAATGCTGACTATGTGGTGGAATTTACACGAAAGTATTTACCACGGGAATGGAGGCAGGCGGGTTCAGCATTCGTGACATGGGACATCAGCAACAATGGCCATCCACCATTAGATTGGCTCCCAGAAATCTGGAGGTTTCTCAACTCTCACTTCAATGAGTTAAGTCCTTTCACAGAAATACCTCTGATTCCTGTCGGTCCCCTGTCTTTCAGTCAGCCTGTTTTACTGGCAAAACTAAAACAAAACACAACTCTGATTTTTCAGAAAAGTAAACAGTGTAGTTTGCCAGAACCAGTAGTTCAGTTGGTGACCAAAGTTGGTGCCACAGTCGTAACAGGAAATGAGTGGCTCAAGCATGATGACCTTGAAACTTATGTCCTGAGTCCTTCTCCAACAAATGTCCTGAAGGTGTTAATGAATTTAGACTCTAAGCATCTCATCAGAGTCATAAGTTCAGAGTCTCACAAAGTACGAGAATTAAAAAACTACTTGTCCCATCTGAATCATATCTCAGGCAAAGAGAAAGATTTCATTTTGACATTACCCCTGTTTCAAACTATGAAAGGATCCTGTGTTGGAGCTCAGTTGAAACAGGCGTTGGATCTCATGTCATATCCAACTGTACCGACAGAGCTGCCCATGCCTGATACAGTTATCCAGTGTGCTATTGAGGCTGATCGCAGACTGTTACAGCTGCTCAAAGTTAATGTCTTGAGCCCATCACAAGCAGCCATTGTTCTTATTAACAGCATTGAGAAAGGTACCTGCAGTAACAAAGATACTGAAAAAATAATGGCTTGGATTTTACAGCATGGTAACACCCTGTTCTCTCAAAACCAGTCCCTTAAACACAGATGTAAGGACCTGAGATTCATTAAAGTCAACGGAGAGCTCAAAAACACTGCAAGCTTCTATGATCCAAGAGTTAAAACTTTTAAAATCATCTTTCAGTCAGATTTCTTTCCACCACCAGTGTACACCAAAACACAACAGATGATGGAAAGCTTGACAAACCTTGGAATGATGAACAAAGAGTCAGATATAACACCAGAACACTTGTTGAGCGTCACAACACAGATTGAAAAATGTCACGTGAATGCTAAAACAGAGACGTTCAAAAGATCTCAGGCTGTCTTGGCATTGTTGGATGCTAATGATCTTCTGTCAAAATTTTCTAATGGGCATCTTAATCAACTTAAGATGATAAAATGGGTCCCATGTGATCAACCTGTCACTGACAAAAAGCAGATTGATGATAAATCTCAGAAAAGCTATTTCTACAGCCCAAATGAAATAAGACACACTGTGTATGAGGACATAGTTGGATATGTAATGCCTCTGAAGGGAAAACTCCGTGACAAACTAAACACCAGGCTTGGTCTCAAAAGTTTGCCTCCTCCTGACAAGGTGATTGAGAACTTATCAGTACTGAAAGCAAAAGCACAGGAAATGACTGATCCTGATAAAAATGTGGATTTCAAAAGAAAGTTAAATAGCATTTACAGACACATGCAAGAAAACATCTCTGTGTTTGGGGAGTTGATGAACAAGGAGCCACACTGGCTGTGGGCCCACAACCAGTTTGTATCACCTCAAGCCCTGGTTCTTGAGTACCCACCTGATCTAGATCTGAGCTCTTTCATTGCAAAGGTACCAAATGAGTTTTTGCCATACAAGAAGTTACTTCAGGAGTTTGGTCTAAGAAAGTCACTTACAAATGAAGAAATTGTTGACATTCTGTTTTTAATTAAGAAAAACATTGACAAAAGGCAAAATGTGTTTGCAAATCCAGCTGAGGTAAAAGTGTCCGTAGAGATTCTTAACTGGCTGTGGAGAAAAAAGCAAATAGTTCAGGATGACATACCAGTGCCAGTCATCATTGATGGTGAAAACTTCACTCTCAAACCAAGGTCAGAAGCACTCTTCTGTGATGTAGGCAAAAGTAGACTGAATGAGCTTCAATTCAGCCAAGAGAAAATGAATGTCTTACATGAGGAAATCCCAATTGCAACAGCTGAATGGTTACAAATAAGATTTCTCAGTAACTACATCCTTGCTCCAGAGTTAGTGGGAATTGAACAGTGTGGACAATCTGAACCTATAACTACAAGGATTAAAAACATTCTTAAAGAGTATGATGAAGAAGGGGACATCTTCAAAGAGCTCATTCAGAATGCAGAAGATGCTGGAGCTGATGCCTGCAAATTCTTGGTTGATTTCAGAGTCCACCAGGATCCCCCTGAAAGTCTCATTGATCCTGAAATGGCCTCTTGTCAGGGTCCATGTCTTTGGTCCTTTAACAATGAGCAATTCACAGATGAGGATTGGAAAAATGTTGTCAGAGTTGGCTCTGCATCAAAGGAAAACAAAGCGGAAAAGATTGGAAAGTTTGGGCTTGGATTCAATACTGTGTATCATGTGACAGATGTGCCTTCCATCCTCAGTGGCAGCAGTCTTCTCATACTTGATCCAAATGTAACTCATCTTAAGAGGCACATTCAGCAAAAAACGAATCCTGGAATCAAATTGGATCTCTCTCAAAAGAGAATTTTAAATTGTTTTCCAGGTCAATTTGGACCGTATGAAGGCATTTTTGACTGTCATTTCACAAGAAAAAGTCGTCCACAACCTTTCGCAGGCACCCTTATCAAACTACCTTTTCGAAGTAAAAAAGAGGCTGACAACTCAGAAATTTGTTCAAAAGTTTATCACAAACATAACATCATTACCTTGCAGGAAAACTTCACAAAAAATTCAAAAACCCATCTGATTTTTCTCAAGAACATCAAAACATTGTCTTTACAAAGCATCTCAAACAATGTATCAACTCCACCAAGAGATGAAGACATAAAAACTATCCTTACTATTTTCAAATCTGACATGAAAACTGTGTCGATTGCAAATGAAGCCTTGATAATCAAGCAACGTCAAGCTGAGAAGTCACTGATGAAATGTGATGCTAAAAGCAAAGAGATAATTGACAGCTGCACAATCCGCATTCTCCAAATAACCATTGAGCAGAGTGGTAAAACTGAACAACAACACTGGCTTGTTTACAACTGCTTTGGGACAGAACAGTCCATGGACATTTACCTTCAAGAAAACAAAAAAGTCGCATTTTCTTTGCCTATTGGAGGGGTTGCTGTGCCCCTGGATATAAACCAAGCAGATCTTGTTGGACAGGCTTTTTGCTTTCTTCCTCTTCCCATTCACACAGGTCTTCCAGTAAATGTAAATGGAACATTTGCTGTGATGAGCAACAGAAAAGGTCTGTGGGAAAGTGGCCTGAAACATGAGTGGAACAAGGCTCTTCTTCAGGATCCTGTAGTGACAGCGTATGTTACTGCCCTTTTGACGCTGAAGGAAATGTCTGAAAACAACCAAATGGAGACTTACTGTTATCACACCTTTTGGCCAGAAAGAGAAAAAGTGACTGATACATTTAAGCCTTTGGTGGATGCATTTTACTTTGTCATTGCTCAATCCTCCACTGGACTAGAGCTCTTCAGTGATGGAAAACACTGGTGCTCAATGAACAATGCAATATTTTTACACGAGAGCATTGAAGAACATAAAGCCATTGGTCCACTTGCAGCTCAGTTGTGTAAAAAATATGCAAATGCGCGCAACTGTTTTGTTACTCTTCCGAAGAAGTTGAGAAACAGTTTTAAGCAGGCTGGCCTGGAAAAGATTTTACAAAGCAGGACATGGAACTGGGATAAGTTTTACCAAGAAATTGTGTTCAAATACCTCAATGAAATGGACCCTGAAAGCAGAGACGCTCTTGTTATCCATGCAATTGACCTCAATATGAAAGGAATGGACAACCTTCTTGCCTGCTATCCTTGCATACCCACAACAGATGGAAAGCTCCAGTATATTAAGAAACTTGTCAGTCCAACAGGGAGAGTGGCCTGTCTTTTTGAACCAGAGGAAGGACGCTTGCTTGGTGGAACCCAAAAGGATTTCTGTTCCCCCAAAATGATTCAGCGCTTGTTGGAACTTGGAATGGCAAATAATCATCTCTCACTGGAGGACATCACACAGAAAGCAGGCACAATAACCAAAATCTGGAGTTTTGACAAGAAGAAAACATACGAGCACATGAAGTGCCTTCTTGAACTTCTGAATAATCACATGGATGACAAAGACTCTGTCTACTGGAAAACACTGAAGATGACTCCGTTTCTCCCTGCATTTTCTTCAGGCGACATCAAAATGGAAAGAAATGCATCACTTGAAAGGCCCACAGACGTTTTCAGTGATAGATTCTCTCTGCTTGTGAACATGACGTATCCAGTGCTGGATCACAGCGGTCTGAAAATACACAACAATGATCCAGTCCTACAGCATCTGGGCGTTCAAACCAGTCCAGAGCCAGAGACAGTGCTTCAGCAGCTGCAAGAAGCATGTGAGAAATCACAAGTAATCGACACCTCTATGCTTCACAAAATAGCATACGAGTGCTATAAATTTCTGGATCAGTGGATCAGTGGATGCAAAAATACCACATTAATTTCACAGCGAGCGAATTCATTCCCATTTATTTTGATTGGCAACAGATTTGTAAACATCAGCAGTGTAGCAGAAGATGAGCAGCTTGAAGCAAAACCTTATCTTCATGTGCTTCCACCTGCCTTCACTAGTTTCAGGAACCTTTGGCAGATTGTGGGTGTGGAAAAAAAGTTCACTCTCTCACAGTTTCTCACTGTACTTCAGAAACTTAAATCTAAACATGGTCACAAACCACTGCCCGAAAAAGATTTATCAATTTCTCTGACAATTTTAAACAAAGGTATATTTGAAGCAAAAGAAAAAACAACGAACGACTGTCTGATACCAAATGACCGCAGTGTTTTACAGCCTGCAAAAGAGCTGTTTTATAATGACAGTCCATGGATGCCACTAGCTTCAGGTATCACTTTGTGTCATGCAAATATTCCACGTAACATGGCATGCCACTTTGGAATCAAAACAACCAGACATCACACTCTGGAAAACCATACCAATGAAATATCACCATTTGCTTTTCAGTTTGAACAGCATGAACAACTAACTGTTCGTATCAAAAATATAATTTTGGCATATCCATCAAAGAAGGATATCCTCAAAGAACTAATCCAAAATGCTGATGATGCTGAAGCAACAGAAATTCATTTTGTTTACGACAAACGACAGCATGGCAAAGAGAAAACATTTGGGAAGAGATGGAACTACCTGCAGGGTCCAGCTCTTTGTGTGTTCAACAACAGAGTATTTTCAAATGATGACTTGAAAGGCATTCAACAGCTGGGAGAAGGAGGAAAGCAACAACTAGAAGGGAAGATAGGTAAATATGGAGTTGGATTCAACTCAGTTTATCATCTCACTGACTGCCCTTCCATTCTCACTGGAGATAAATTACTTTGCATTTCTGATCCCAATCGAAAATACATTGAAAGTCATTCAGACAAACCAAAAGCTGGCATTGGCTACAATCTAGATGATGCATTCAAAGAGATGTACAAAGATGTCTACAACTCCTTCCTTCCAGACGAATTTGGTCTTAAAGAGGGCACAATGTTCAGATTACCCCTGAGGACAAGTGCTGGAGCAAAAAGCTCCAAAATATCACAACAAGACATCACTGATAATGACATGAGAGAACTTTGCTCTGCCTTGTCTGAAGATCCAGAGGGACTAATTCTGTTCCTGAAAAACATCCGCAAAATAAAACTTCATACAATTGATGACAAATCAGAAAAACTCACGACCACCTTTGTTGTTGAAAAACATCTGTCAAATGAAAGCAGTGGGAAAAAAGATGCCTTTATGAATCAACTACAAAATGCACTACAATCAAAGAATCAAATATCCCCTCAAAAGGTTTTCTATGAAACTAATATTTCCACTTCAGAAAAAAAACAAAGTGAATGGATTGTTGCTGAACAGTTTGGCTCATTCAAAGACAGTGATGAATCAAAACTACCAGACAAACTTCCACAGGGGGCAGTCGCTGTGCAAGTTAGGACAAAAAGCTCCAACACATTCAAGTTCAATGAAGTGAGTTTTGAAGGTGCAGCCTTCTGTTCACTTCCTTTGCCTGGGAAAACTGGGCTGCCAGTACATGTTAATGGAAACTTTGAGGTGGATTCTGCCAGGAAAACCCTTTGGAAGGAAGATGGTAAAAGTATGAAACTGAACTGGAACAGTTCTTTGAAAAAAAACATCATTGCTCCACTGTATGCAGAACTCTTGCATTATATCAGACACCGAATAAAAGTCAAAACAGGCTCCCTTACAAGTATTAAATTACATTTCAGCACTTCATACTTGTGTGTTTGGCCAATTGTGTCCAAAGATGTTGCTCCAGATTGGCATGAAATGGTACAAGAGGTATACAGGTCAATTAAAGAAATGGATCTTGATGTGATCCCAGTGCTGAGAAGCTCTACCTCCAAGCATGCAGATCGAACATATTCCCTTGACTGGTCTAACCTCAGTGAAACAGAAGCCATTCAGGCACCTTATTTGACAGACACAGCAAATGAAAAGACCAATTCCATTTTGGAAGACATTGGAATGAAACTGGTTCCTGACTTTGCAAACATGCATCAGATTTGGAGTACTTTTAGATCTGCTGGAGTTGAAGTGAAAAATGTCACTCCAGCCTCTGTGTGCACTTTCCTGAAAGCAAAACCTCTCAATGATCCAACACAAACAGATGAGGATTTACCTTTGCCCATAACTGCTACCCTGATAAGAAATGATGAACGATGTTCAGAACTTGTGAAGTTCTGCTTGAGTGATTTACAGACAATAAAAAAGGCAGAGAATAAAGACACTCTGTTGAATGGGCTTCCACTTCTTCTCACAAAAGACAAGATTTTAACACCTTTTAACTCTGAATCTCAAAAGTTGATTTCAAGATATGACAATCTTTTTTGTGGCTATGAAGACAAATTTGCAGATTACAACATCTATGGATGTTACATTGATCTTCTGCAAACCTTTAATCTTGTTAAGGAGATGACACTTCCCAGTGCTGTGAAATATCTGAAACCAATAATCCAACATCATCTCCAGAGCTGTGAAGTTGACCCAGAAAGTGGCCTTCATGTTCCAAATGAAACAATGCTGAAATGGTTGGGATCCCTTTGGAGGTTCATTAAAAGTGAAATTCCACATGAAACATCTGGAAGTGGTGAACAATGTCTGACAATGAGTGATGTGAGGAAGCTCTTTGGTGACTGCAGTATTCTTCCTGTTGTGTGTCCAAACTTAAACAACAAGCACCTCCTGCAAACAATGAAAGAGATGTCAAGCGTGATTCCACATGGGTCAGACCATGATTTATCAAATATCCTGCTCAAACTTGGTTTCACAAAGCTTCATAATGTGTTCTTTATGAAAGCACTCCTACATCCATTTTTAGCACTACTTTCTGAACTCATGAATGTGAATGACAAAAGTGCAGTGTTGAACCAGGTCTACACCCTCAACCACTCAAAGTTTTCTCACCTTTCCACTGATGATATGAAAGTATTTCAGAACTTCCTGCAGACTGGAGTATTCAAGTGTGAAAACCGCCAAGATTATGAGTGGAAGTTCAGGTCCTTACCAATATTTGAAACAACACATGGAGAACGTGTACCCATTGATGGACATAAAGAGGTATTTGTCCTCAACAGCATATATTTAGTGGATTATCCAGACTTATTTACCCTTTCCAACAGCAACTGTATCTTTCTTAAAAACAACTCAGAAAACCATGCTCTGTCAGAAATGCTGAACATTAAAGTCCTGAATGATTTGGAGTGTTTCATGAAGTTCATTTTGCCTGCTGTACACAGCCTCACAGAAAAAAAAACTCTTGACTGCCTCAAGCTGTTACTGATCCTACGCCATGACTATAATTTTTCACAGCATAAAGACAAAGTCATCGCATCATTGAAGTCAGTGAAATTGATTTGCAGTTGTCAAGGTAAAATGGAGATGGCATCATACTTTTTTGATGATTCTGTTGAGCTTTACCAGAAAATGGTGCCCCAGGAAAAATTTGTGCCAAAGAAATTCTGGAAGGACTTGTGTAAAGAAAATCAAAGTAAGGAAACAGAAGCAAGATCATTAGTCCGAGAACTTGGAATGAAGCATAATGTTTCAACAGATGATATCATCAATTTTGCAACTCAAATAGAGTCAGAAGCAAAAGGAAACAGTGATGTTGTTGAGCTGCAACAGAAATCCAAATTGCTTTTCAGAGTAGCTTTGAGGAAAGTGACCAGTGATAAAGATGAAGTGTTGCTGAGAAGAATTGTTGACATCAAGTTCATTTTTCCAGAGAAGATTAAAAGCGAACTTTGCAGCTACCATCAACCCTATGCTGAAGAGGATACCACTGTACATATCAGAGGATCTTTGATCAACAATAAACCTAACCATCAGGAGTTGATTTGGTCTTCCATGCCAATTATACATCTCCCAGTTTCTATCTCTCAGAAACTTTTACAAATGATGAAACATGCAGGAGCTCATGAACAACCACCTTCGCAAAATGTAATCAGTAACATGAGCAACATTTGTCAGTCACCATGTGAAACCGAGCAGCTGATCAAAACACGTGCAAATGTGTTTCGGTGTGCTTATGCCTACCTGCAAGCCAATAACTTTGAAAACAAACTGACTGGACTTCCTGTTGTCTTGGTTGAAAAAGACACAGCACTTTGTAAAGCTGATGATGTGTGTCTTTCACTTGATTATGATATTGATTTCAGACCATACTTGTACAAAATTTCCTCAAGGGATGCCTTGTATGCAGAGTTCTTCAAGAAGATTGGTGTACAGACCAAAGCCACTGCAGTGCATTACTGTAATGTTCTGGCAGCTGTTTATGCTGACTCCTGTGATAAACAACAACTAAATGCAAACCAGTTAAGGCCTGTAAAACGAGCAGTTCAGCAGGTCTTTCACTTAATCAAAACTCAAGAAAACCAGATCTTCACTGATAATGTTCAAACATTGCACCTTCCTGCAACAGATGGGAAGTTACACCCATCATCTTCACTCTACTACAATGACACAGTTTTTGAGACTAAAAGGTTGGAAGAAGCTCTGGAGGATAAGTTTCTGTTGCTTGAGAAACTCAGTAAGTGTCATTTGGGCAAAGACATCTATGAACACCATCGGCTGATACATCTGTTACCTCAGACATTTCAACCTCACATGTTGTCTCAGATCACTGAAGAGAAATTGGTGGAACCACACATGCAGCTTTGTGAACTTGGGACTAGTTGTGACTTCAGTGGATGGTTTGATAAACATCTGACTTCACGAGTATTCCGACATGGATTAATTTGTCTTCTCAGGGAGCAGTCTCAGGGTCAAATCACTGAACAAGAAGAAAATGAGATGTGTGACAAGATTTTTGGCAGCATCCAGATCATCTGCTGTACAACGTTAGAAACAAAGTTGTGGTTAGATACTCAGCCGCTAAACCAAACTACCAGAGAAACCGATGTTTTTGTCAAACGAGAACAACAAGGTTGTACCTTTTACCTCAAACACAATGATGACATGGCTCCTAAAGTGATTAATGAAGTTAACATGACTTTGACAAAAGAGATCAATACTCTTTTAGATCACAGAATTGAATCAATACACCTCTCGGTGCTTGGACAACTTCTCATGTGTGATGATCTTCAGGATGTTCAGAAAACTCTGGCTAAAAATCAAATCCGTGATAGTGCTGAAACTGAAAGCATCCTTCTCAATCCACCAGACCCTGGGACTGATGTGCCAGAGGAATGGCATGATTCATTAGACATGAGCTTCCTTAATAACTTTGAAGAGGGGGAATACGTTGGCTACAACATCAACAACAAGTACATTTACGCAGTTATTGTTGAAGAGCTTCCTGGGAACTGTGGAAGATGTTCCAAGAGGTACAAAATAGATATTGGAGACGATGAGCCAGTTGAAGTCATCCAGCTTGACCTCTATCAGTTTAAACGAGAAAAGAAGCTAAAAGTAGACGAGATGCCATGCTCATCCTCCATGGAGCTGGTGACACATGTAGGAGCTAGGCCACATTCTCCCAAACCCTCACCAAATCCCAAACCCTCACCAAGTTCCCTACCAACCACCTTAGAAGAAGCTAAAAGGGAGATTGACAAATGTCTGAATGAGCTCTGGAGTCTTCCTGAAGAAGAAAGAAAAAAAGGCATCAAGAGACTCTATCTAAGATGGCATCCTGACAAAAATCTTGACCACCTTACACTCGCCACAGAAGCATGTAAATATTTGCAAAATCGCATTGATGAGCTCACCCATGGCAAAAGACAAAAAACAAAAAACTCCTCTTATTCCAGCACACCTTCAGGTTACAGTAACTTCTATGAGCAGTGGGACCAAGAGGCTAGACATCACAGAAGAGGACGAGAACGATTCTTTAGGGGCCACAATTCCTACAATTTTTGGTCCCATAACACAAATATTCCAAAGCCGAACAAAAAGGAGGCCCAGCGCTGGTTTAAACAGGCTTGCTGTGACCTTGATGCAGCTCATGAAGACACAAGTGGAAAAAGCACAGAATGGTGTCTCTTTAAAGTCCATCAAGCAGTTGAAAAGGCACTTATTGCTGCCGAGTATAAACATAAAGGCCAGCACTCCACCAACAAATCAATTTCATGTATTGCAGCAAAGGTTTCACTCTACCACCCTCAACTAAGAGACCTGCCTCAAATTGTGAAAGATTTGATGGCACTGGGAGTGGATGCCAAAAAGACTCAATACCCCAATTGCTATCCCTATCCTCACATTCCTAATGGGCAGTTCAGGTCAGAAAATGCAATGTTAGCACTGAACAAGGCATCTGAGCTATTCCGAAAAATAGAAGATTATGTAAACTAGATGGTTCTGTATGAAAGATTTTAAGTAGTTGATCGATGTCACTGACCAATCTTGTTTTTTTTGTGTGTGTGTGTGTGTGATTCCATGCACCACCCTTTAACAGCTTTTGTTTCAAAAAGGGTTTGTTTTAGCTGACTGGCAGTCACTGGAAAAAGAAGTAGTGAATCTAAACATTTTTATGGGATAATACATCCTAGTTTTCATTAGGAAAACTCTTAATTACTGTAGTTGTTGGATGCATGACTCCTTGTGGGCCAGCACAGTCTAATCATCTTTTGGTTTATTCTTTGTGATAGTAAATGATTTTATTCTGCCTTTTTAAGAGAACCTGTTTGGCTTTGATGTAAAAAGGAAAATGTGGTGGTTTACAGAAAACAATAGTCACTGTAAAAACATTCCTGTTTATTTATCTTTATACTCACCGCACAATATTTAGTTCATATAATCATCATAAAAAGTTTTTATTTTAAATTTTGTCAGAAGTGTTCATGCAAAGCTATTTTTCTTCTGTTTTAATCTATTTTTTCATGATTATTTGGGTTTAGTCAAGTTTGCAGTGAGTTCACTCATTTTAGTTTTACTTTCATTGTTGAAAAAAGGAAAAAAAGAAAAAATTGTCAACTATACTGACAGATTAAATACATTTCCTATGATTAATTTGTTTACTTTAAGATATAGTTTTCACTGAATTATTTTGTTTTCAACTCCTTAACTTGACTTTGGATTTATCAATTATGTATTCAAAATGTTGAACATTTATTACAACATATTCCTTGAGATCAGATCCTTCACAGCAAAAAGATTTTTTAAGAGTACCAATATATACTCATAGTATAATGGCATAGTATGCATAACTTTGTTTTGGTTATTTTAGACAACTTTTTGAGAACCAGTATAATTAAATTACAATATGTTTGTTGTTCTGTACTCATTAAAAAATGCCAGTCAGTACAACGCTTTTATTAAAATGAAAATGACAAATAAAGTACTGGAATTTTTCTTTTCACTGACATTTTTGTTACATTTTTAGTTCTGTTCACTTTTGATTTAAATAAAATAGTAAAAATTAAATCTGAAACTGTTTGTCATATCTTCAGAAAAAATGTGTTCTGTTGTGATAACATTTTCTAAAAAAAAATGTTTTTTTTTCAGATTACTTTTATTATAATTATCCATCAATCCATCCAACCATCTTCTTCCGCTTATCCGGGGTCGGGTCGCGGGGGTAGCAGCTTCAGAAGGGAGGCCCAGACTTCCCTCTCCCC
>JAVKLF010000132.1:7175129-7189834 GCA_034783495.1 Millerichthys robustus
TGCCCTTAAAAATATTATTTGCTGATGAAAAATAAAATCATAGGAGGACCAGATGGGAGGTTTGTGTCAGTCTTATATCTGCTGTAAGTTTAGCAGTCTGAAAGTCTGAAAACAAACAGAGCAGCTCATTTTCTTTCAGTCCAGGCCTCGCTGAACAGTCCTGTGCTGTTGTCTCCTGTGGTGGGACGAGACATATGAAGGGGGGTTGGGGTGACCCGCCTATAGTTGGGTCCTCACATGTTGTATGCCACATATATGGGGTCCAGCTGGTCTGCCAGAAACCCATCTCTGAGGTGCATGCGCTGCTTCTCCCCTCTGGAGTTGATGGGTATGACACCGGGGTCCACCACTACCACCACACCCACGATGAGGTAGTGCTCCTCCAGGACTACGTTGGTCACCAGGGCCACCAGGTCCAGGGCCTCCTGCTCCGATCCCTCCAGCTCCACCACCACCACGAGGAGGTTGGTCCAAGTGAACACCGCACTGAAAAAAGGAGGATGAGGAGAAAGAGTGTTAAAGGGAAACAACAAGGAAGCTTTCAATTTTGTAATTACAGCGGGTGCAAATTTATTACCATTCAGCTATGCTCTTGTGAGAACGGATCACTGAAGTCTCGATGTCGATGGGGTGATACCTCATTCCCCTCAGCTCCAGAGTCTCATCAAGGGAGCCCACCACATAGAGGGCATCATGGCGCTCTGTGACGTTCAAACAAACACGATGAGTCTCTCTCAAACTTACATTTGCAGATGTAACGAAAGAAAGAAAAGGAGGTGGTGAAATAAATGAACGGCACACTCATCACTCTCACCTCCACTGGCGTCAGTCAGCTCAGTGCGCCGCAGGAAGCCCAGGTAGCCGGTCCTTGCCCAGACTGTCTGGGTGTCACCGAAGCTCAGCTTGGTGTTGAAATGGTCGGCGTGCAGCGCCTCCTCCCCGTAAACTGTGTAGTATCCTGATGCGTTGTGAGGACTGCTCACCCAGATCTTTAACACAAGTAAATGATGATGAATATTTGTTACATTAATAATCACACACTTTTCTGATTAAATATATTAGTCCTGTTCATTCATTCTAAACTGACAAATTTATTAAAAAACACTTATATGTGTTGTCAGTCTAATGTGTATCTGCATCGATATTATAGTAGCTGTATAACTATCTACTATCTACAGTAGATAGTTTTAGCTTCTCAAAAGTGTAAATTCTTTAGAGATTGAGGAGAATTTTTTATTTTTTTTTTTAGAATACCTTCAGCTTTTGAAACAAGGCCATACCTCTGAATAAGTTAGGTGCACAGACAATGAACTGACTGACAAAAACCATTTCAGCTCTCAAAATAACTTGCCTCTCCAAGGTGAGAGTCTCCTAGTGGTCCTTTGGTTTCTGTGTTGGCAATGATCACTTTTACTCCAGGAAGTATCTACATGAGCAGAAACACCACAAAAACTGTACAACTAAAGCACACCACACTCGTTTTGACAGCACAACGTATGTTTTAGTGTGTATTTTCACCTTCCCAGACTCCATCAGTGGCAGGCTGTGTGGCGACCCTCTCTCAACAAGGCGAACTCTGACGGAACCAAGACAAGTTCAGTAGAATTTAGATAACAACTTGAACAATATAATAAATCCTTAAACAAACTAACATTTCTTAAATGTTGCTCTTGTGTTGAATGTGTTACAACGGCGCCCCCTACCTATCATGCCGTAGCGCTCTCATGTCCACATAAACAGTGGTGGGGTCTGGTCCAGCTGTGCCCTGGGAAGAAAAAAACTTGCAGAATTGAACTTAAGCTACACCCTTCAGCCCTGGTTTCAGCTCTGTATTGCTGTCTGGGTGGGGTAGAGGTGGAAGCTGGTTATGAAACAGCTGCTGAAGAAGCAGGAAGCAGCCAGAAGCTGACCAGCCAGGCTACTTTAGTAATGACTGAACCATGTAAAAACAAACGTTCCACCTCCTCTGATGTTGTCAAGTTTAAAAGAACAGCAGCAGTTTCTGGAATCTCAAAGGAAAATACAAATCAACTGTAGTTTATTTATCAAAAAGGTCAGAAATCTGAGCAGCATGTGTTTTGAATAAATGTCTGCCACTCGGATGAATTTTAATTGAAGCGTTTCCACAGCAGGTATTGACTCTGTCCGTGGGTGGATTTGTCATCATTACTGCAGTAAAACTTGTCACAGTCACAGTAAATTATGTTTTCCATTCCTCCTTTGCCAGCGTGTGGGCAGAGCACAAGATAGCAGTCGCTGCACTGTGAGGTCACGGAAAACACAGAATGGGCTGATTTAGCTGAATGAGTCGCTTGACGCCCGTCCATCAAGCCAAGCAGCAGTTTTAGCAACAAAAGAGGTTTGGGAATTATCAACGTGGCTCAAGAAACAAAAGAGAGCTGACCTTCTGTATCCTCAGTATTTGATTCTAGTTAGCTACATAGCAGATTGTTTTATCAACTTAAAACACCACCTGATTACAAATTATCTTTTGTTAATTGAAAAACCTTAAAATGATCACATTTTAGGACACATGATGGAATATAACATTTAGAACCTTACTCATTGCAGAGCTGATTCTGTTTCCTTACAGTATAAAGGGTTTGGTAAAAAGCCAAATGGTACGATGAAGAATCGGCTCAAATAAAAGCAAAGCCGAAACTTATCTGGGACAAAATAAAGGCAAATGAGTATATATGTGGGAACTGAAGCAAAGCATGTATAAATATCATGCAATATGACCAAAAAAAGAAAAGGTGCACACAAACACAGACTCAGAAGCAGAGCAAAGCGCCTTATACGCTTATCCCACAGTACCTGCTCAGCCAGTTTCCCTAACCTGTTGGGCTGACAGGACAGGGCAGGACAGATAAAGTTATATATATAAATGTATGTATCCATATACAGTAGATGGGACACACAACAGCAACTCATAAAACTGACATATAACACATCATCTTTCTTTGTAGCTGGTTCACGTTTGCTTCTCTGCCGTAAGCAACACAAATTCACTGAGAGTATCCACTCCCTCAATTCTTTTGAACTAGATGCAAGCAGATTGTTGATTTTCACCCTCTCTCTCACCCCCTGCTTGTCCTTTCCCAGCTTCTCACCTGCAAACAGATGGCCACGTTCACTCTGCAGCCGAAGGTGGTGCTAACAGCTCGTGGCGAAAGCCCCAAGTCTTTGAAGATCTTTGAGAAGGTTTGAGTGAGGGTTATACGAGGCCTCTCCTCTGCAACCACCATGCACGTACGCACGCAGGACAGATTCACGTTTCGCAGCTGGACGATGGACAAGAAAAGGGAGTTATATTAGCAAATGTTATTTCCTGACAAGAAAAAAACAAAACTAAACTGCAGGAGTTCTAAGAGCTGCATGTGTAAAATTTAATGATACTTTTTAATTTTTCTAAAACAATTCCAATATTAAGAGAATAAATATCACAAAATACAAAGCAGTAAAACATTTCACACTAACAACCATGACATTGTTTCAGTAATCAAGACCTTTTTATAATACTTTGAAACAAGGCTCATCAGGAAGCTGGTACTGCAGATTAGCTTAGGTGATAAAAAACTGTGTGCAGCATTTGTTCATGTTAAAAAATACGTGTTCCCACACACCATTAACAGTTCATAAATGTTGCATGAGGCCCCCAAGAGCACAAAGAAGCTAATGCTGTAAAGGTTTGTGGAGAAAAATGCTGTGGTTGCAAATTTCTGCAACCGAGAAGACAAACTAACCCGTAAAGCTTCTGTCTGTGAACCCAGGCCCTTGGTGCACATCTCCATGACTGAATATGAGCAGAAGGAGACCCGTACTTTATATTGGCTGACAGCAGTGAGCCAGAGAGATGCATTGCTCTCCAGCTCCAGAGGGGGAACAAGGATCGACTGGTGGCCCGAATACACGCTAAATAAAAAAATAAAAATTCCAAGCAAGCAGAGAATGAGCGGGAGTACAGAGGGAGCAAAACGTATTACATCTGATTCAATTCCATTGTTGTTTATTTGATCAGAGTTGCGTGTTTACCTGCACAGGCACCAGAGCGCCAAGCCCAGACCGCAGTAGGGGTCCAAACAGATGGCGATCTGCCGGGAAGGATAGAGCTCACACTGCAGCTTAATGGAGCGACACAAGGCACTTGTGGCAGCATGAGACACCTATAGCAGACGTGACACAAAGAGACGGAAAATGAGCATGAAAATAGAACCTGCAGAGAAAGCAAAGATAATTAATAGTTATTAAAGATTTCACACATTTCAACATACTTTAACTCCTGCTAAGATGCCAGTGGTGGATACACTGAAGTCCAGGTAAGCCAACATCTCTGGGGATGGGGGTTTATATATTTGGGCGTTCTTCTTTCTGGGGAGGTCATCTGAGGGGCAAAAAGTAGAAAGTAAGGACCCGTTTCACTGCAAAAACTATTCTCTCTGTATTACCACGGTGAGAAAACTAAATCACACAACATGTTTGTGTTTAAAATTTAACCTGTGTCCAGGACTGTGGGCCAGCTCTTGATGTCTACAGCAGCAGCAGCCTCTTTGGATTTCAGCAGCTTTGTTATTGCTTGGGTTGTCAGGATACACACAGACTTACTGACCTGCAACACACACAAACTACAGTTTTACAGCCGATGTAAAACTGCTGAAATAACACAGAGCTGAACTATCACATTCACACGGCTTAGTGAACGTAAAAACTGTGCTGAGTGTGACCAAATAAAAATTTAGAAGCTTCGAACACAGTGCCTCACCTCAACGATCATTTTGACAGTGGGCAGGGTGGTGGCCAGGTTTTGTGGGTGTGGGGGTCTGACAGTGACAGGGACACACCCAGCATACAGGCAGCCATAGAAAGTAGCAATCAGGTCAATTCCTGCACAGAAATGTTTCAACTCTTAGCTGAAAATGATTCCATGATAAAATACCAGTTGACTTACAACTGAACAGAACTGACAGAGTGATCAGCGGGACATTATACCTGGTGGGTAGACGAGCGCCACGTGGTCTCCAGTGTTTAGGCGTCCCATCAGGGCTGCCGCCACACGCTCGGCTCTCTTGTGCAGCTGCAGACAGGAAGCGGTGCTCGCCACTGTACCCTGAGGGAAAACCACAAAGAGTTTTTGTCTACAGACTTATTTATAACTTGTTTTTGTTTTTATTTTTTTTACCTGGAAATAGAGGCAAAATATAAAGTTTAAATGAAACAATTTTTAACAAAAGGTGCAGAGACAACTTATCAAACCAGGAAATTTCAATTTGTATTGTCTTTTTTATTTGTTTTATGACAAAACATATTCTTGATTAAGCAATCAGAAGAATTTATTTGTCATAAAAAAATCATCAAATTATACTGGTTAAAAGTTTTTACATTAGGGTCACTCTAAGATTCGTACCTTCGCATTGAGAACGAGGAACAGAGGATGGTCTGGAGTTGCCTGAGCTCTCCACTGTAGTACATCATGTATGTAGAGGAACTATTGGATGAAAACAGAAACACAAGTTTAACAACGGGGAAAAACTGTCTAACATAAAGAAATATATTTTCATGCAGATGGTATATTAGCACAGGTTGTTTAATGTCAGGCAAATGACAGACATGACGGGCTTCAGAATACATGAAGATGGTAATGGATGATGGAGTAAAAATCTGAGATACAAGGCTTGGGGTTTTACAATTTTAGTATTCAGTTTAAAAGTTGATCCTAGCAGGTGAGAGTAGTGTGTATCTCAGATTTTACTCCTTCAGATATGGATCCTTACCTGCGTCTGAAGTGTACTTGTTCAGTGAGGGTGAAATGAGGAAGACCATCTACCTTACGTGCCTGATCATTATCCTCGGGTTGTCCCAGGTCTCTCCCACAGGCTTGTGCTATCCTCTTTCCTGCCACCAAGTTGCCCACTATCATAGAAGCAGGTCCAACCTCTGTCCAGCACAACCAAGCCATCATTGAATGCGTTAAAGAAGTTAACATCAACAAAATTAAATGCAGCAGCATGCAACAGGACGGTTTGATTCTCCAAGTCTAAATGTGACAACGCAGTGGATTTACCTGGCTGTTTTTGTCTTGGTTTGGGTAGGTTAGTGACACACGTGTGAGGGCACATGAGAACATTGCAAGGGTGCAGGGATCCCTCCAGGAAGCGCTGTTTGGTCTCAGATATGTGGATCCCACCCAGGGGAGCTTTAGGAAGTATGTTGGCAGGCACCAGAGCCAGGCAGTACACCCCGACCTGGTGGATGCTGTCTATGGCCTGAAAACACACAAAATTTGACCATTTACATAATCTATAAGATTACAAACAAAATCTAGAAAAGCATATATTTTAGTTTTAGTTACACTAATAAATAATTCTATAGTAATTCATATTTTGCACACTTCAATAGAAAATCATATTTTTTTAAATGAAATGAAACTGAATTTGCATTTTCCAGCTATATATTAATAAAATCCTGTTGTAGCTAAATTTCAGCACATTCTATGCTTAGAATTCGCTATAGGTGTGAGAAAACCTTTCAATGTAACATATGCAAAAGTTTAGTTCTTACTTGACAAAGTGTTTCATACCTGAAGGACGCGGCTCATCCACTGGAAGCTATCCTCCTCTGAGGCATCTGGCCTCTGCTCCGCCACCACAACAATCCTCTCATCGTGAAGGACAGACACAGAGAACACTGCTATCCTGAAGTAACACAACACAAACACCCCCTGCTCATATCACCTACTGCCACCTGGTAAAATTACAGTCAGTAAACAATGTAAGATACACTCCTGATTTAAGAAATCTAGTTTTATGTTTTCAAGCTGCTTCCTCCTTTACCTTCCTCTGTACACAAACTTCATGGGCTCTACAGCCAGAGCTGTGGCGACCACATCATCAGCGTTGTGTCTCCGCCCACTCACAACCATAAGTCCATCCATTTTCCCAACAATAAACACAAGATTGTCCTGAGAGGAAACAAAGAATAAAATATAGAATCTGCACATTAACCCAGGACATTTGTAAATAATCTTAATATTATCTTTTTGCAATATTCATGACTAATTCTGTGCCCTTCAGAGTTCTGCTAGCAAAAAATGTTTACCAGAAAGGGTAAGAGGATGGAAATGTTAGCTAACAGACATAAAAGTTAAAAAAAACATCATAAAACCCCTCAAATTTAATGAGGTGAAACTTACTGGTCCCACAAAGCCTAGCAGTGAGGTTCTGGTGAAAGGTCTGTCACTTATTGGAACCCCAGATGATTTTACAGGGATAGTCTGCAATAAAATGCAACACTATAAAACTACATCTAACAGCAAAAACACAGAGAACAACACTGCTGCCAAATAAAACAGGTCTAAGAAGTTAGATCTATATTAACAACAGAAAACTTTGGGTAAGATCTTATGACAATAATTTAGAATTTGCTGTGACATTGTTTAATAAATTCTTTCAAAAGCCAACAATTTATCCAGCAGCACATATTTTTAATAAGTAGGAGTCTGCTGAAATAGAAAGAAAGAGTGGCAGTAGCATGCTTACACCTGAATACATGTTTACCTCAAAGATGTTCTTGGTCATGCCTGGGAGACCGTAGTACGCTAAACCACTGCAACCTGAACTCACGCAGATTTCTCCAACCTCGTCTGTTTTACAAAGATAAGGTGTCCCCTCCACGCGCACCACGCAAATAAGAGCTGGGAATGCAAAATGGAAAGGGAGGAATGGGAGGATGGTTTTAATAGTTCAAGTAAAAAAGCTCCACAGGTCTCATAATAAAGGATATTGTCATATAAAATACCCCAGAATGATACATTTTGTGTCAATATTTCATAAAAAACGCTTCTTCATCTCCGTTGAACTCATTAATGGAAGGTTAATAGGCAGCCCGTACCTCCAGGCAGGACCTGTCCCACATCCTGCACCGTCAGGACGGAGAGTTTCTCTTCTGTGTCCACGCGGATCACACTGTGACTCAGACCACTCATAGACAGCACTGCCTTGCCTGGAGGAGGAACACCCATTTCTGGAGGTCTGTAGGACACATTCACAACATACACATTACTGTAGTAGCAGTAAACTTGTTTCTGAATGATACAAAGACACTTGAAAGGCTGTCCACAGCTGCCAGAGATCAACACAATCATTTCCTTTTTATTTTTCCTTCTGGCTTCAAACAACAGGCCTACATAATTTTGATAAGCATATAAAACTGAGAGACTCCTTCACTTGAAGCTTATTTGTTTTATTCGTCTCTCATCCTAATCTTCCTCTTTAACTGAGCTCTGTGATCAGCAGGAAGCTGTGAATCCACACCCGAGCTGTATGAAAGAACAAACCTAATTTCCTTCCTGCAGGATGCAGCTGGTGATGCAATGTAACAGCAGAGCAATGCAAAGAGGTGGCAGTAACAGAGGCTGACCTGCGGATGGCGACAGTCATGGCTTCTGAGGAGCTGGCACAAGGACAGATAACCTCAGGTCTGAGCCCACGTGACTGAAACACATTGAGGAAAGCATCGCAGGAGGATATGGACCCTACGGTAACAAACACAGAGCAATTAAAGTAGGTATGTGAATAAATCCTAACGTCCAGTAGCCACAGGGTTTTTCTTTTTTTTATTTTATCTGAACGTGTCTCTGCAGATGCACTCACATGGGTTAGCTCCGTCAGCTACAATCAGCATCCTCAGTGAGCTCAGGCTGATGTCTCTTTGGTCTCTCTGGGCCAGCAGAGACCAGTGCATGTCCCGCGACTTCACTACAGCTACCTGTGCTATGTAGGTGACACAAACAAAAAGAGAACCATTAATGGAATAAACCATTTTTTATCCATCTTGACATCAAATCATAGGATGTAAGATCTGACAGCGCAGTCAAAATCAGATGTCGAAAGGTGACTCGACAGACACATGGTGGATGAATTTTATTTGTCTGAACAGGGGCTTTATATCCTCTCTAATCATTTGGAAGACAAAACTGACAAACTATTGCTTTTATCCATCTAACTATGTCAAACTTGCAGTGAGAAAAAGAACTGTTACAGAAAGGTTGGAAGTCAAACAATTGGGCCAAGACTTTTAAATTTGCTAAGTTATAAAAGTCATTTGTTCAGTTTGAACAAAACAGTTTGGATAAAACTATCGTGTAAACCCTTTTTCATGTATTCAAGATGCAACAGACAGGGTGATTAGTGACATAGTTCAAGTTACCTTTGTACGTGTGAACCTTCTGAATCCAGGACAGGGGGTTGACTTTCATCAGGGAGTAGGGAATGCTGATCACGTGCATCCGATTCAGGACGCTCTGCCACGAGAGCAGCAACAACATCTGATAAGCTTCAACATGTGTCAAAAGGGCTTTCCAATTATTGTGCATGATGTCGTGATAAAAAATGGTTCATGACAAAATTCTAATAATGAATGAAAAATGTGCTTGTTTGTGTTTCTGTGCTGTCAGTGTAGGAATCTAGACATGCAGCAGCATGTCGTGTGTAGTGTGTAAAATCTATGGCCTGTCTGAAACCAGGGAAAATAAAAAAAACATCTGAGCTGTCTGTGTGTTATGAAAAGCAGTTTTTATTTTTGTTTACAAGATTTAAACTCATTTATTGGCCTTCAGGACAATTATTTTGAATCAATTTGCATTTTGATAAAACTCTCATACAAGATTCATGAAAATCAGAGAGCATAGCTTAGTTCTTTTGGACAATTTTTGCTGATTTATTTGAGCTATTTACCAACATATTCAACATATATAGTTAATATATCGTCTGGAGTTTGAAAATCAGGAGTCGGTGACAAAACCCTACTGCTTTATTAAAGGGTTTGGAAACCACTTACAGTAAGAACACCGTGCCATAAACCTGCTTCTCGCTTGAAATCCAGGACATTTGTTATGGTCTCACCTACAAACCAAAAAGATCAGGAAAGAGGTTATGCTTCGATGAGTACAGTAAACAAGATTTGTTGCATTAAATCTAAAATGTTCATTCCCCACTTAAAGTTACAAACAAATAGTTCTGTAATACAGAGTAACTTCTGCAGTGGAAAAGGCTGGAGTGAGCGGAGGATCCAAATTAAGTTTTAGAAACAGATCTGAAGAAGTGAGTCTGCTGATGCTGTTGGGAGCTATTTAGAGCAAAACCAGGATGCTGGAGGAAGAAAAAAGTACTTTATGTTCTTGTTCTTTTTGAACAGTGCTGACCCAGGTCTGACAGACTGAAACATAACCAACTGAACAGCCACATTTATCACACTGTAAGTACACCTGAGAGGGTAGGTGAGCTGTTTTCTATGTAGGGAGGAGATAAATTATATAATACATATTAAATAATACATATTAAAATACGTTTATATATAGAACAAGCTGTGCTATTGGATTTGTTGTATCAATAAGAAAACAGACGAACAAAAGCTTATGTCTGCAGCTTATTTTCATGGTATTTTTTATAGATATATTTACAAATTCTAAAGCTGGTTTCAGACAGCATCTCTAGGGATCATCATTCTACATTTTTCCTAAAATATCCATGTCAAGGTAATGAATAAGTAATAAAGAAAACAGAGGGCCTGACAAATAGCTAAGTAACTCGTAGTATACAAAGTCGTCCTCACCTTCCGTGTAGCCACATGCCTGTGTGAGGGCTCGACAATGAGCCAACATGGTTGAGTGAGACACAGTGATTCCCATGGTGCTTCCTTCTTTGCTGGTTTTATACTGAGTTTGAAAAACATAAAAGAAAAACATTTCATGTCTTTCAAACAGGATTAGTTCACTAAATCCATAATATGGAACACAAAATAACTATGTTCTTTACTGTTTTGTGAAACTGCACTTACTTCAATATAGGCTATATCGTTGTTGGCTTCCCGTACTGAAGGGTACCAATCTTTTGGAGGCTTTGCAACATGTTTTCCATCTGTCACAAACCACAGCAACCGTGGCCAGCCTGCAGAGACAAACACAAAACCACTTGAAGCCAAAGAGAAACTAAACGCTGTCACAATGTGACCAAAACAAGCTGTACCTCTAAAAGTCACTACTTCTCCTGTTTGTGCTTTGGGCAGACCTTTCTGACAAGCATCAGTGGTCAGTGCCAACGTGACCCCACAGCTGCCTAGCAAAAAGCCAATCTGTTGACTTCCTGCATCCTGGGATAACAAGGAGGACGAGAAGTTAGAGATTTTACAAGCAAACTTTGCCAAACACAAAAATAAACATTCACAGTGATCAAAGATGGAGCAGGACGAACTTTAAGTAAAATATGCATTTGTCAGAATGCAGAAAATGACACTAGAAGAAGAGAAGAACATTGACTGAGGAAGAAACTATCTCAGAGCCTTTCACATAAAAACAGCAGCAGGTAAGCAGGCAGAGTGACAGCCGTTCACTTCTAAAAAACTCCACCGCTGTGCATCAAACGCAGACCGAGGCAAGAATGATGCCTGAGATCTGACACATACTCACTTATATCTGTGTAAATCAACTCAGACACATGCTGAGCAACCCAGACAACTCGCGAAGGCTAAAGAATTGGCAGACATAGGGTGAGCGGCAAATAGGAGAAATAAAGAAAAGAAGGACAGTGGAAACAAAGAGACTAGGATGAGTGATAAGAGCTGTCAGAATAAGAAAATGGGTTTCTGACTCCTGAGAACAGTTGGCTCGAGATCTAATATTTGGACTAAAATTACTCATCATTTCACCTCACTCATCTCTCATTGATTACAGCACAGCGTGTTCCAACAGCATGCTCTTAAAGGCAATCAAGAACCCACATTCATATTCAGCTTGCGTAGCTAATGTGGATAATTATACAGTAGTTGGGTATGAGCTGGTGAGTGAGCTGGAAGTTGCAATGCATTAAGACAATCTGTAAGCAAACATTGCAGACAGTTCATTTCTTTTATATGTGTTCAGATAATGACAAATATGCATAAACTAGACACTCTCAAGGTATATTTAAAGACTGAAACACAAATTGAATGCTGTCAGTATAATACTACGTTTAAATGTCATTTAACCTTCTGGTGTCCAGCAGGGGTCAGCACACACACATGAAAACTCACTCAAAACCCAGGAAATGATGTTTGTCTTTACCTTTCTGGTCAGCGGTACCTCAATAGGAACGGGTACCAGCTCTGCCAGGAGACAGCCATAGAAGGCCACCATGAACATTACTGGGTCGTTGTTGGGAAAAACAAGTGCAACCTGAGAGCAAGACGGTTAGTTTAGCACAAAAATTGGAAACTGTGTTTACTGACAGTGTTTGAGGTTTGGCATCTATTCATGTGTAAAACCAAGTATTATGTTTTGTATCTGGATCAAATTAGCCAACAGCAAGTTTACTCTGGAGTTTTATAGATAATGGGAAGTTCAATCATGCATTCAGTTGCAAAATCATCCCTTTAGTTCTTATTTTTCTAGATTTGTTGGTTATTTCCAACAGAGGTGACTTGATAATTAGATCATGACAGAACACACCGTTTCGTCTCATGACTTACTCTGTCTCCAGGCATTAACAAAGGCTCATTTCTGGAGCTCAGCTTGTTTAGCAGGGTGTAGGCCAGTTTCTGACTGCGGGTCCACAGTTTACCTACAGGAGATAAAAACTCACCAGTCAAACATATAGTCTTTGATTTTACCAATAATCAGTTTTATCAGCAAAATAACTAAAATAATGACCCCGAACATAAAAAACACTAGATGATAAAAGCTGAACCCACCATAGGTGAGCGTGTAGATGGGTTTGCCAGCATTGTCCAGAGCTGTAAGACATGGGCTCTTAGGATGAGTGGTGCCCCACTTTTGCAAGGCTGCTGGCAAGGAGGGAGGCCAGCTGGTGACCACACCGAGGGGCTCTCCTTCCAGGGGACTCATCTGCTGGCCTTCTGGTGTGGGTTGGTCAGGATCTGGCTGCTGGACTAAACACACAAAGAAGGTGTTGAAGGTGAAGGGGAAAGGTAGATGAGTGTGCTTAGAGGGGAAATTAACAACATTAACATTAACAACAATCATAAAAGACAATGACAAGAGCGACAGTCAAATTAAAAGAAATAAGAAGGGACTGAATGATGGAGAAAGGATGCCACATTTTTTTAATCTCTAATAATCTTATCTGCATATGATAAACAATCCCAAGAAACCACCATTGCTTATTTTGTCACATCAAATCTGCAATTTTATTTCATTTTTCCCCCCTCTCTAACTCAAAAACACGCTAAACAGCAGAGTCGTATTCTTGCCAAATAAAATACCTCCCTGTATATATTTTTGGCCACACTAAGAAAACCACTACAACATATGTGCCAGAACCGACAAAGTTTTCAATCTACCTGCTGATGGGTTGTTGCTGCTGCCGCATTTTCATTTACACAATGTTTATTCAAAGTGGCAGAGGACCACCCAAAACCCACAGCATGCCAGGCTGGAATGGAGGAAATAGTTGGGCTGGGCTGGTCGACTGAGCACAGTTTTTGCTTAATAAATTCCTCTTCACACATAGTGATTATAGTTTTACAAAGAAACTAACCACTTATTACTAAAATTATCAGCCGTTTAAGTCACCATAAAGGTATAGATATCAAGGACTGCAGATGTATAACTTTATTGAAAGCTATACAAAAAAAGAGGGGAGTCAGATTTGTATGTCGGAAAGATTACTTGTTCAAGACATTTTGGTAATTAGAGTAAATGATAATTTCTTTAGGTAAGCTTACCATCTAAGAGTTCTTCAAAGTCATCAACAAAAAACTCTCGCAATGGTGGCCGCTTTGGTCTCTTCAGTGTATTAAGTAGCTGCTGGATTTTGTTGGAGACACGACTGTTGACAGGAACACCTATAAAATGAATTTCGGTGGGGGGGCATAAACAAGGCAAGATGGAGAAATGGGAGCAATGGACATAAAATACATGAAGACAAATGGACATTGGAGTGGAGGCATGTGTGGACAGATTGGGAGATTGATGAGGTAATGAGAAAACGATGAATATGAGGAGGACAGATAAGACAGGAGAAAAGGTCAGTGTGGTGTTTTGAGGTGATTTAGAGGACAATGAGATGTCACTCATAACGAAGCAGCGGACCTGGAGGTCAAAGACATCCAGTCTGGATTCTTTAAAATTCCTGACAAGCCTCACAAACATAAGTCAGGAAACAACGAGCCACCTCGCCTGCTGCCTAGCAACAAAGATGTCTTCTCTGCAGCATGTAAATGATAAAGTGTCTCAAAAGGTGTCCATTTTATACACAAACACAAGAGAGGTTAAAGTCACAAGTTTAAATACGTATATAAATGCTTTTTGTTCCAACTATGTCAGCATATTTAAACATCACAATCTCAGATACATGGACCTTTGCAAAGACAACAGAATGTTCGCTAGAAAATGTGGAAAACAAGAGACACAACGAACTCCAAATACAATTAGGACTGTGGGTTGTCCAGTTAGATTTTCTTCATATTTTATGTAGAAGCTGTGATCACCAAACAATGTATTCAATGAATTCTTAAATTTCTAATAAGAGAGCCTGTGTCAGACATTCCAGACAACCACAGGAGCTGAAAGCCACAGCTGTACACAGTGGGTTACATCCATTTTATTATGAAATGGCTCACTGAGACAGATGCTGTCTCTTCATGTGTGTGTGTGTGTGTGTGTGTGTGTGTGTGTGTGTGTGTGTGTGTGTGTGTGTGTGTGTGTGTGTGTGTGT
>JAVKLF010000132.1:7209298-7220033 GCA_034783495.1 Millerichthys robustus
CACACACACACACACACACACACACACACACACACACACACACACACACACACACACACACACACACACACTATTTGATAACCCCGATCCTAAAGCGCCTGGGCGTCTTTCAGTCTCCATACATCAACGGCTCCAATCACACCATCGTATCGCTTTTAATTAAGTAGTGCCAACGAATTAGGAGACTGAACTAACCCTCCATTACCACTTTGTTAATGCATAACCCCCTCATCAGACACACACACACACGCAGAGCCCAAATTCCACCTCCATCCCTGCAGGCTGGATACGGCTGGTGAGCAGCGTGAATAATAAGACATTAGACGCAGCGCTGCCTTTACACAAGGGATCCTGCAGCTGTGCACTGATTTGGGCAGCAGACAAGAAGAGTAGCCATAATTAATAGTCACAAATAAACCCAGACACTGTTTACATCAAAGGAACACACGTGAACAGTGGCAGGAAGACGCAATGAAACAGGACCACACAAACACACGTGCGAGTACAAACACTGAATGTAGATATTTCAGAAAGAGGACCTTCAGAGCAAACATTTGGTCCAGGTCACACCCAACACATGGTTTGGCATCAGCAGAAAAGATCTAGTGATACAAAGTGTCAGAAACTGTCCTCACCAGTATGTAAAATCTATGTGTTTTTGTGCGTGTGCGAGAAGGAGAGATGGACACACTGACCTGGCTCCAGTCCAACCATATTCATCTCAGCTCCATTTACACAAACGACACGCCAACTGGACTGAGCTGCAGTTACTGAGCCATGTGCTGCTATTCTGGCTCCACAAACAGCAGCGGGGACAGCGCTGGCCAACACACCCGCAGCACAACAATGAGCCTTTAGAAATCACACGAGCACAGGAGAGTTTGAAACTTTCGTTTTATAACCTCTATTCAAAAGTTCCAGCTCTAATATCTCGTCACAGTCGGGCCCATTTTTATTTACATTTATATGCAAACTAAACCATTAGCGTGTGAACATGATCTGAAACCAGACCGACTTATTGTTTGAATGCTTTCATGTTGCTTGCGTGTTTTTGTGTGTGAGATTTGTGGAGCGAGATATTTGCGTGACAAGCGTGACCAGTGTGGGAGCCTTGGTGTACACACTCTACCCTGAAATAAAAGTATGTGTTCACAGTCAATGACTGGCCTTAGGTCCTCTGAAATACAATAATTCACTACTTTAACTCTGAAGTACCCATCTCACCTGACTGTATGATGCTTTATTTCTTCAATATTAATATTCTTTTAAAACAGCTCTGTGACAACTTTGTCAGTTTCTATAAGCCTAACCAAAACGTTCAAACAAATTAAAGCACTTGAATCCTTTCCACTGCCCTGGAACCGCTGTTTCCTTCAACTCGACAGACACAGCTTGCAGCAGCTCCAGCGTGCACCTTGCTGAACAGGAACTCTGCATCTCTGGTGTTGGAGATTCAAGTCTCAGCTGAAGCCTCAAATTTCTCCTCACTTCTCTGAACGGTCTCAGAGAACATGAAGCAATTTATTGTCTTCTCTCCTGCCTGGTTATTACCATATGAATAGCCACGTTTCACCGACTCGACACAAGCTTAGCCATTAAGCTCCTTGCAGATACACACACGCACAGAACACTTTTGCTTTAGTGAAGGACAGCAAGATGGGAGGGTGCTGGGTGTTTTTGTATGGGGAACAAAACCCTAAACAGCTACACTTGAGCACCTTTAGAGCTTCAATTAAAGTATGCATCCATTGATGCTCTTAGTGATGTTAGAGACGCTGTACCTAACAATATGTGTGTGTGCGTTTTTATTTATATGTCAGTAAGCAGAACTAACGGAACCCTGGTCCAAGTCTAACAAGCCTTAGTGCAACATCTTTTGTTCCTCGCCTGGGATTCGCCAGGACTGTGTCTTGTTGGGAAGCTCAGCAGTGTGAGATTTACAGAAAAGTGCTTATGTGGCTATGCTTACCATTTTTAACAAAAAAAACATACATTAAATCTATAGATTTAAAGAGATTTTACACAAAAATAAGCATTCATTGACTATAAGTTTGAGTCAGATAATATTTTGTATTGTTAAGGTTGCAGACAGCTACCATTCTTGTTGAATAGTTACTATCTTGTTGATTTATTTTGATGATTTATGTATCAGGTGATTTTTTTTTTTTCAGTAATTTTAGCAAGAACTTGTGGTGTCAAAAAGATGCATTCTTTGGAATAAACATAAACAGCTCCACAGGCTGATCTCACCAGGTTCTGAATGGAATGAACACAAGCCTCACCTCATTTCACACACCATCTGCTCCTTGCTTTACATCTCCTGTCCTCTCTGTATCACAAACCCACAACCTATAAATACAGTTTGAGTTGTCGCTTCTTCTCTCCAAATATTGCATTCATACTGTTCAAAGCCCAGTTTTAACTTTGACTGGTTTTAAAATCACCTTCCACTCACATAAAATCCTAAATATGAATGTTTATAGCTAGCACCAACTTTTTCTTCTTCCTCACTTTACATTATCTGCTTTTTCTTTTTACTTTACTTCTCCAGTCCTGATAAATGTTTTATGATGAAGTGTGTCGGCGCAGCGGTGATCGTCCTTCGCTGCTGCAGGTAACCTTGAGAACAAACCTCCAGTTTCCTTACAAGCTTTAGTCAATGCATGAGCTCCCTCATAATAGTATTACTCACTTAGTCAACCTTTCGCTGTGTGCCTTGGATTTCTCATGTATAATACTGCGGTGTGGGATTTTCATTTCTTCTGCAACACGACCGACTGAAGTGTGTTCCTCTCGTTGAGTCTGTCAATTATGCTGAGCAGCTACAGCATTCTCAAGGCCAAACTTACGCCTTTTAAATTTGAGTAACACTGCTCATTACTGTTCCAGGTGATGTTAACAAGGTCAGGGCTGGCAAGAAAACATCAGACAGAGAAAATATTTATCGTTCAGAGTGTAAAACACACTCATATCACAAGGCAGAATGAGAAAGGACACAAGACTAAATGAGGTCTCAACAATATTTTAATCCTTTTTGATTTCTCGTGAGTCTTTGTGAGGCTTAGAAATGGGTCAAATTCATTTAAATAAGGGGCTAAAATTAAAAACCTGATCAAGAGTTAACATTTTGAAAAATCTCATGTTTTTCAAATGTTTTATGTTAAAATATTCATGCTGAAAAATCGTATTAGTCCAAACAAACAAAGGTTACTGCTCTAACAGATTTAAGAAATAGGATAATTTTTTTACCTCAAACTTGATCATTTATCATGCGAACTTGACATTAAGTCAGTTTGGTTTGAAATAAATGAGTGACAGAATCTTCCTTTCAGGATGTAGCTGCAGGAGAGCAGGGGAAGCTGTACAACACAGATTGAGACGGGGCCATCTTTGTTAACAATTTAACCAAAATTCAGTCCGATATCCACCAGGATTTTGCACAAATGAATTACTTGTATATACACAAGTAAGGAGGTGTGTGTGTGTGTGTGTGTGTGTGTGTGTGTGTGTGTGTGTGTGTGTGTGTGTGTGTGTGTGTGTGTGTGTGTGGTCTCAATTACAGCCAATCTCCTGAACATGCACACAAATTACACAAGCACAGTGCACTGGTGGCCCACAAATGTTAAAACTTGACTTAATTTAGGAGACAAACCAAGTCACCTATGCACGGAGGGAGCAGAACATTAATGAGAGTAGAGGGTTTGGTAGACAGCTCAGCTGGAGTACGTGCACAGCTCCTGTTCTAATGAGTCCATTAGTCAGTGGCAAAGCGACCACAACTGCTGCCACACACACAGGCAGACACACACACAATATTACACTCATGTACGTATGTAATACACACACTTTTGAACATAATCACAACCTCTTGCCCCCGAGACACAATCAAACCAACATTAACATAGAACATCAGATGTGCTTTGATAAACTGATGCAGCCCTGCACTGGAAAATGGTGAGAGCAACGCCGTTCCTGTCAAACAAGCTTATTGTGTTACGTGATAACATCAACCCCAACGGATCGCACACGCCGAGATAAATACTGCTGAGCTTCTGTCTTATCTGTTCAACAGAGGGCGCTGAAGAGATATGCACCGTGCACACTCTGACACAATCACTTCTCCTCCTTCTCTACATGTAATCTGAGGATTTTCTCTCTTCCTCCACCTAATATTAGATATTCCTGCATAATTTTAAGTTTGCTCTTGAAGTTAACAATAAGAACCTCTTTATTTACTTTTTTTACAGGAGCAAAATAGAAAAACATCCCATTATAGCATTTCCCCCTGCCTATTAACAGCATATTCCCACCATGGCTTTAGGCAGATTTGGGCTCATTAACGAGGAGGTGAGATATTCTCTTCAACACTACTCAGCTTGAACACGGTCATACAGATACTTAAAAACTGAGCTGTGTAAGTCAACCCTGGAAAATGAATTAATAAGAAGCGGTCTTGGCCTGAACTCATCGATCACAGTGATTTAGAGTGTGTGTGAACTAATCAGTGTACTCTTAATGAAGCTGAGATTGGTGTTATCAGCTCTTTTCAACAAAGGCCAGCTTTAAAAGAATGCAATCACTTTACTCCATTTGCTGCTTGAAGCAAAATGCTGTTCTTTTCCCACAAAATAACAGGTTCTTGACCTTTCAAACTAACAACCACAATCAGTGTATTTACAGCTGGGCTGCACTTAAAACACAATTTATTATCTTGAAAAATGTAATGCGTTAATGTGCAGGTAATCAGCTGTAGGCAGAGGGCAGAAACCTTTGATAAAGGTGAACAACAATCTAAAATTGCTACCAGGTGATTTTCAGGAGGAATAAAAGCCCCTAAACTGGAGTTCTTTTAAAATCGTAATAACTGCATGCAAATAACATATTCCATTTTAAATAAAATCGAGCCTTGATTATAAGGGCCAAAATGCTTAAGAAAATGGAAAAAGTTGTGATCGTTTTAATGACAGAAAAAAAAGAGGAGTGAAGAAATTATTATTATCATTGCAGTTGTAATAAATATAAATTGTTGTTAAAATAAAACATTATAATCACAATCTGTGAAGCATTTGTCTCTTTTGCCCTTTAAAAAGGATTGTGTAATAGCCACAATACTTAAATAGGTTTTACTACAATATGAAGTTTTCTAACGCTGACTTTGAGAAAAATGCAGCACACATCTGAAAACAGGAGCAGCTGCTGATAGCAGGGACAGTTAAGTACCGCTCCAGAAATGAGCCATGTCTCTTTATGTGCAACTAGAGTGCTGAGAATGCAGATGTTGGGTATTGCAAACGTCAGGAGGGGGTGGGTTGAGGTGGGGAATGCTTTGAAAGGGACATAAGAAGGGTTGGAAGGATGAGTGACAGATGTCCTCTGTTTACAGTGAGAGTAATGTCAGCCTGAGATCAGTTCAGAGACATTTTCAGTGCCGGTGCAGCTGCACAGCGCCGTTCATGCTCTCTAATCTGTACAGCAAGCTGGACGTTTTCCTTCCACCCTCGGACTGAAGGTCACCACTGACTGAGCATAAACAAAACTGTTAACGTGAAAACGGCTGCAAATAGATTTCTGTGTTTCAAGTAGGGGCCTCAGTGCTGTCATCAGTTAACCAGTGAAGACAAATGTACAGAATGATACACATGTAGAACTAACAATATGCAATTATTGTACCAAATTACAATCTGATCTCTATTTAAGCTTCACTTCAAATGAATTGCTTTAAGAAAACATACATTTGTAAAAGCAGACTATTTTGGCATCAAAACTGTTCCTCTTTCTTGAACTTGAATAAAGTGTAACAAAGAGGAGGGAGTAGCAGAACAGGAAATTTGATAATAGTGGCATGTCATTGGAAATACCCACAGTTTAGTCTGCTACACGGTGTAAAACAAGGGATTAAAACAGGTGCCATGCATTAACTCTCTGAGTGTTTGGATATGTCTTGTGGTTTAAAGAAGTCTTTGAAGTATTTTCATGAGGAAAAAAAGGAATAGTTTGCCAAAATAGTTGGGATGTTGGAAACTTAGAAACAAAAAAGGACAGGTTAAGCCTCTTTCATAAAAGTCTTTGTTAGCCAGTGGGTGGAGATTTTGTTGGCTAATTTGTTTCTCACAAAGTGCAGCCAAACAATACCTCACAGACATTTCACCATTTATCCATACATTCCTCTCAACATGACAGAGTTACACTCTAGCAGATAGCACAGTGAGATTTCACGCTGTTCTGGTCCTTCCATTAAGGGCACCTGGCCTTGGCATGAAACCTGGAAGCCTGCCTGGGTAAATGACAACTACAGGAGGAGGAGACGTGTATTTGATGCCTCTGGACTTGTGGAATTTACATGAAGAGTGATGAGGGTGAGAAAATAAGAGTTAAAAAGCAAGGAAAGCACAAGGTAATGGGAGATAAAGAAAGATAAAGAGGAAAGGGGAGGAAGTATTGATGGAATAAGAGAGAGAAGAGCAAATACAAATAAAGGAAGGGAGGGATTTAGGAGGTAGAGAGGAAAAAGGAGGAGGGGGTAGATGCTTTGAAGTTACGAGCAGAGCAAAGATCTGTCTCCCTGGAGGAACAGCAGGGGAGGGTTGGAGCCTGAAATCATAAGGAGTGGATCGTTAAAAGAAAAAGAAAAGTTGATAGATCACGGTGTCTGATATGGACTGCTCTCTCTTTCTATCTCTCCCACTCTCTCTCATTTTCCATTTGTCTTTGTGCAGAAAAAATCAAAACAAAAAACAGCAACAGTCTAAGCTAGTTTATGTGATGACCATCTTCATTAATACATTTTATTTTCATTGCTTTGTTTTCCTACAGAATCTAACTGCAAATGTGTTCCCTACTGGTATTCAGTCTGACCAGAAGATGTGTTTTAAAAGCATCCAGAGAGCTATGCCAGAATATCCTGCTGTCCAACATTGTCCCTCTGAAGCAAAGGTCAACATGAAGTCAGCAGCGCTCCTAGGGCTTCTGACACAAATCAAACAAAACGTTGTATTGTGGTGTGTGCAAAAGTGTCCTAGAAACCAGAGTTTGGCTCAGGCCAAACTTTAAAATGTGCAAGTACAGAAGAATTCCAATGTGATTCATTATGTTAAAGAAGGAAATAAACAAATGTGGGTCAAACTCTGACTGACAGGGTGATGGAACAACGCGAGGAGGAGGAGGATCAGCGTTCGATCGGATGGAGAGAACGCTTTATCTTCCCTTCACAACCCGTGTCCTCCTTCACAGCTGCCAGCCACTTCCTGCTCCATTGTGTAGAATGCAGGCCATATACGTACAGGAAGTGGGCTCTTTTGTTTCCCTTCTCCTTCCTGCTGCTGAAGAGAGGAAAAGTGTGTGGATGTGGAAGGGAAGGACAACACATGACTTGTTTCCAAGTAACCAGGAAGGAGCTGCTGGTGGAAACCCCTCAGATTTTTAAAACACACATACACAGAAGTCAAGCAAGGGGCTGGGCTTCAAATCAAAAGGACCGGGAACAGGGGGGAGGTTTGATTTACTAGATGCACAGATGGGGTGCAGACACCATTTAGCACACATGCAGACAGTCGCATGCCAAACATTAAACCTCTGAAACAGCTGATCCCTGATGATTTTCTGATTGATTATTGATTCATCAGGGACTAAATCACCAGTGGCAGGTTCTCAGCTACAACATAAGGCATGTCATTTAGCTTCATTTGATGTTCCGTATTAATTCACACCCACAATGGCCTCTGGAAATGTGAAGCTCTCTTTTGGCTTCAGATGTCTCATCCATTCTCCACTTAATCCACATGGCATGACTGATGCTCCAAAAAGAGAATTTATCACAACGTTTTCTAGAAAAAGTAAATAAATGACTAAAACAAGGAGAAGAAACTCATTTGTCCAATTTATCAGTTCTGGAAATCTGCTGCAGTTTTGTGTCGATAACCACCACTATGAGACAGCCTCTATAACAAAGCAGAAACTTCAGCTCTGCCTCCTACAATCACGAAAACTGGTCAAACTGGTCCAACGGGTTTGAGAAGGAAGCTGCAGCGAGGCGTTGAGGAAAGGAGGAGCGGGAAGGCTACAGAGAGAGAGAGAGAGCAGCTGCTTTGGAGATTGATTTAAGGAGAGCAGAGTAACGACAGTCGGGCATCATCCAATCAGACCCTTGTTTCACATGGCTGCCAGAGCAGCACAAGAGTGTCTGCATAGTAAGTTTGAGGAAAGAAATAAAAGAAAGAGAGGAGGAAAGAGGCTGAGAGAGGAAGCCAGCGACATGCTGTTATTCTGTCAGACGTCTCTGTGAGTTGGAGGATTTGTCACGTCTAAGAGAAGCAATAAGGAACACAGAGAAGTTTTAACAGCAGCTAAGTTTTATATGCCAGGCGGTTTAATCTGTGTCTCAGGAAAAGGGAGTGAAAATTGAGAAAAATACATTTTCAAACTGAAATCAACATTTGTTTGAGCTAAACTTTTATTGACTTCTAAAATATCTGAAAAATAGTAAAATAAATAAACATAAAAAGTATTTCACCATTATTGTACATACTCACATTTTTATCTTTATGAGAAACATCAAAACTATCGTATATTTGGGTTTCTTAAAAATTAGTTCTTGTTTATCGTATGGACCCTAAAACTGTTGTGTAAATACCATAATTCTTGTATATCTGGCAACACTAGTCAACAATCAAATTGTTTCTGCACACAAATATATTTCAGACTAGAAAGGGTGGGAAAAACATTAAGTTTATTCTTAGACACTTATGGCAGAACCAAAAGGTTTCCGTTTTCAGTCCTGTAGTGATATAAACAGCGTTTGTGAACACATCACATAAAACAGTGTTAAAACAGTGTTTGCGCTTTTATTGCAAACAGACATAAGAGTTTATTGATGGAGAGTTATAGACAGCTGGGCTCTCGACTTCCAGGCCATTGCAGCCGCTCACGGCAGATTAATGGAGTGTGATAACAAAGGCAACTAATCTGAGGAGCTGACAGGAGGTCAAGTGACCCTGATTACCTCAGGGTCAACGTGACAAGAAAGGGACGGAGCATGTGTGATCTGGGAAAGATGACATACGTATAAAGAAGAGATGAACAGAAGATGTCTGTAAACGATCCCACAGCAGGAGATGAAAACCATCTGAAACGGAGTAAAAACAGAGCAGGAACTAATGTCCTGCAACAGCATACGATCGGCTATGAAACACAACAGTGTTGGTTGTCAAACAAAGAGGCGAAAAAACAACAGATTCAGAAAGGTAGCTACAAGTATCGGTTTCTTCCTTAATGACATTTGATTCTTTCCCCTTTAGGCAGAACCCACTCCTGCAGGACTGACGTGAGAAACTTCTGAGCTTCTTTTAAGCCTTAACCACAACGTTTCTCATCTCATCTGTTGAACAAATGAACTCTGCAAACTGACAGAGAGCAAAAGTAACCTGTACTGTTAAAGGACAAGTGTTTGTCCAATTTTGACTATTTCTGCATGTTCAGTGTAATTGTAAATATATACAATTAGTGCTAAATCAAACAATAATATGTTATAAACTCATAAAATTAAGAAAAGGTTTGTACTGTATTACATTATATTTAAAGCAATGTTAACTGAATCCCTTTGTCTGCCATGCAACCATTTACAAATGAACAAATTATTAATAAAGTAAACAATTTATTGTTAATTTGCAAACACAATGCCCTTACACTTAATTTTTAAAGATTGCAAAAACAGTCAACCTGTTGTCTTGTCTTGGTGGGGTTTTTTTTTAAGAAAAATGGGTAACTTTCTGACACAAAATTAACAAAAATAAAAAAAAAACAATTTGATTAGTTGAGTTGTCTCCCTAAACTGTATAAAATGTGTTCATTAAGTCACAGTGGTTTGTGACAAATTCAACAATTTTTCACAAAATCTTTTAAACTGACTGTAACTCCAGGACTATTTAACAATGAGTAACAAGGTTACCTGTACAGTCCTGAACAGAAACCTACAACCTGTGTGAACTGACGCTGCAGGGTGTGGGACTTAATCAGCCGTTGTTAAAAGAAGGAAATCCTTCCCTTACCCAGCTGCCACCTGTCAGTCCACCTAACACCTGTCCCACTGGCTGTTTCTCTGTTCTTTCCTTTCAAACGCACGCGCACGCACACACACACACACACACACACACACAATGTACAGCATGCCGTTGCAAATGTCTTCCACATACGATGGCATGCTTGGCTGCAAACTGAACACAATGGGAAAAGGAAACAAATCAGTTAATCCATATGTACACACGGGTTTCCTTGTTTGCACATGCCATTTACCAGGCGTTGCCTCTGTATTGCAGTTGAATAAAGGGAGAAATTAACACTACATTAAATTATCACGACTTAGAAACAGCCGGATCCTGCCACACACACACACACAAACACACACACAGCACAAAGACAAACGGTCGACAGTAATAATACACGTCCATGTTTGGACCTAAAACAGCTCCTATGTGAACATAATAAGTGCCTTCAAAGGAAAAAAGGAGAGATTTTGTTAGAAGAAAGTGAATTTTTTTTATCCCAAGTGAGGTTAATCAAAAAGATACTGATTTGTTGCACATCACAGCTCTTTAATCAACAAGGATAGGCCTGTCACGATAGCAAATTTTGCTGAACGATTAATTGTCTCAAAAATTATTGCTATAAACGATAGTATTGTTTGAAGATCTTTTTACACTGATTTAATGGAAATGATGTACTAATGCATGCGATTTCCTGC
>JAVKLF010000132.1:7268488-7282466 GCA_034783495.1 Millerichthys robustus
GAGAGACACTGTTGAAGTGATAATACCTGTACTTCACTGTTACATGTTGGAATTGTTTTGCAGATTAAAGTTTTGTTTAAATAAAATGTTCAGCATACATTTGTGATGAAAAAGCTAATCTTTCCCCGTGCTATTGTGACTAGTGGAAATAATCAGGCATTAATTAAAAAAAAAAAAAAATCTTTGTAATGACACGTGTCATAGTGTGAAAATGGTAGTGAGTGGACAGCAATGACGTCACAGTCATTGACATCCAGCAGCAGACTGATCATGAGCTGGTGTTGCAGGAGTTATTAACTGTTTTTACTCAGTTCTTAGAGATGTGCCTGCATTAAATACAAAAATATATATTTACTAGTTTATGTAATACCATGGTACTTTCCTTTGCTGTTGCTAGTTTTGTTTCCTCATTAACTTTTTTAATTTTTGCAGGAAATTGTTGACAAAGACGGCAACAGCAAACTTCTCTCCTTCACAATCCCCTCCCTGTCAAAACCATCAATATATCACGAGGTAAGACTCTTGTTGCAAAACAACTTTTTTCTTTAACAGATACAGACCCCTTTCCACTGGTCTTTCTTATGTCTTAGAAATTTATTGTGGTGGTTGGTTTAAAAGAGGGCATCTCCTTTATGGTCGCAACACTGACCCGATGCCTCTCTTGTGTGCTAGCTCCTCTATTTTAGTGCAACACCTCTTAATTGATGCTTTTTAAAAATGTAAATTAATAACAAACAAGAACAAATACATATGCAAGCATGATTTCTTTCATATTAAAATGAGGACACTCAGACTTTCATTGATCCCACTTGCAGTCCTTTTGGCTCTTTGTGAGTCACAGTTTCCATCACGCTGGGTTTGTTCTCGCTTGCTCATCTGACCTGCTGTAATTCACCACTACAGTGTTTAAAAGAACATGTTGACCCGAGATCCTTCTGGGCTAATGGCCAGGTTTTCTGTCCTTCTTTTGTCACCCAGTAAATATTTTTATCAAGTACGTTTGTTTGTGTTTGTGTGTCACCAAAGGCAATCTGTTGGAGTAAAAATAACCTTCAGAAGCTCTCCCCTCCATACTAAATGAATGGAGAGAACATAGACAGGTGGAAAGGGATTTTCCCAGAACGTCAATATTATTTTGTGTGACCCATTGCAAAAAATAAAGGATTAAGTCATATTTAGTCAAATTAAACTACGGGTAAGCACATTTTTCAGATTCTTGGCTTTTAAAGCTACATTTTGATACAGAGATTATTCTTATATCAAGAGTAGTTCCAGATATTTCCTTAGTAATTGGAAAGACTCATCAAAAGCTGTACTGAATCCTTTTTTTAAATTATTCTAATTAAGATTTCTTGACGTCGTTTGAAAGAGGAAACCTCAAGCCATATTTGGATACCAAGAATTTCCAACTAGCATTAAAAATAGTTTTGCCAGCATTCCGGAAAAATTTATGCCATTTTGCACAAAATCCTTGTTAGTTGTTGGTACTGCTCAGGAAAGTACTTCTAAACATTCTGTAGGATTATATCTTGGATATTTCTTTCAAGACACCCATAAATAGGGCATTTATTGATTATGTTTTGACCAAGTCCAATTATCACAATTTTTTTAACCAACACACTGTAGCTGCCTGTATCTCACTAATCCTCGGTTTGTTCAGTTACATATATCCCAGCGTCTTTCTGTTCTCCCATTTGTGTGCCTCTCCTTGTTATTCGTATACAGAATCACAGAAGAAACTTGAGTTGACCTTTGCTCTGAATACCACTAGTTGACCCGTGACAGTCTTGTTTGTACACAGTTTTACTTCACCTCCATTTTGTTCTCTTGCACTCCTAAAAGAATTAAGGTCTGGGACGGCTCTTACTTTATCAAGTAGAGTTTTGCCTCCGGATTGGCAGATTGCAAGGTGTTGTCTGTTCTTGGCCAGAAAAAATAAACTAAATTTAAAAAAGAACCCTTTGCTCTAAGGAACAAGGGAGTTGTGTGGCTGCACAGAAGACTTTGAAGATGGCACCAGGATAATCTAAATGTGTTTTGGTAACATGTTTGTACAGTCAGTTTATGATAAAGATGATTATGAGGCCCAGAGTATACAGTCAACTTCAGTCAAAATTGGTCTCATAATGATAAGGTGGTTTGTAAGCGTTTTAATGTCGACATTTTATCTGATAAAAGATTTATTAAAGTGTTTTGTGTGTAGCCTTCTAGTTTGGGGTCCATAGCTCTGACAGAAGGAGCTCTCTGCCAACACGACTTGATCCGAGTGGTTTACAGCGGCCTCCATCCTCAGAGAGAAACCTTCACTGCACAGAACAGGTACCACGACTAATAAAACAGCTTTTTTTTTAAAGTGAGACCTATTTCAGAACTATAACTTTTCTCTTTTTTAAAATTTGTACAGTTCTAACATGTGGAGAACAATTTTTAGCTTATGTCTTTCCACATCTCAAAATATTTAGAAACTTTTTTTGAGCTTAAGGTTGAATAAATGGTGGAATAAAAATGAGCAAAAAAAGTAAATGTGAAGTTTTGGGAGGAAAGTCGTTTTTTAGCTCTTTAAATGTATTTTCTATCAAAACTGAGCCCAATGTTCAACATGTAACTCATTATTCTGATTAATATCTATGCTTTATTTCACTCTTGATCGAATATTTTTTATAAAAAGCCTCTTTTAAGATGATCAGATCATAACCCTTCACGCTTAATCAGCCTCCTGTGACTTGGACTCAGTAAGTCTGAAAGCTTTTTTGGCTCTTGTGCTTGCACTGCTGCTGTGGATGAATAATAATCTCAGCCTAGTAGTAAAGTGTGCCAGTAATCCTGCCCAAAACGGGGTTTCTGCTGAACTCAAATGAGCAAAAATGCATGTTTGTTTATTTGCATTTAAATCTGGGTTATGTGATCTGTTCTGATCTGATCGTGTGAGATCTGCACAAATACTGTAGGTCATCCAGAGCAGTGTGGCAATAAACAATAAACTTGATAAACATATTGACTATATCTCAGCAACACTCTACGTCAAAGCTTATTTGGAAATCCATTTGTGTGAGTGGTTTTTATGAGAAGAAAATCTAAAGCTCATAAGAGAGGAGGTAAATGGTTTGACTGAATGAGAATGCAGCATGCAGTCATTTAAGGCCTCGTACACCAGAGCCTATTCAGTTTGCTTTCATCAAAATGCACCTACAGGCTCTTCAAAAAGCATTTGGTGAACTATATTATGCACAGTATTTCCAAACAAAATTATCTCACAATCAAAATGTCTATTGTTTAGAATTGATTTCACCCATTTTTAAAAACTGCTGGCAGCTGCAGATATTAGTCTGTGGCAGAGGAGCCTTCAAACAAACACCCAGAATCTTAACAGATGTGGTGCAGATGTGTAGCCGTGTTTATCGAGCGTCACCCTTAGTCACAATGATGGAGAACCTCAGTTACGATTTATGTTTACATCTATAAATGACTGTCTTGTTTTGTTGCAGGTTTGAGGTGTTGTGTTTTCTCATGCTCTGCTACAACTCAGCGGTGGTCTACATGCCCCTTTCTTCTTACCAGTCTGTCTGCAGGATGAGCTCACGGTGAGAAAAACATCTAGAACGCTTGATTTTGTTGTTTCTGCACCCAATTAGAAATCAATCTGTTTTTTCTTCTGTCTATTTTTTATTACCTATTTGCTTGAAGTCAAGAGCTAATCCCCTCCTCTCCCCTGTAGCCACACTTACCTCAATACCTAACAGTTCTCGTGGCAGGGGGATTGGATTTGTACAATTTCATTTGGGCTCAGTTAATCAGCTCATGCTGCTGGCTAAATGCAAACCGAACTGCAGAGTACCTATCGTCCATGATGGAAATACAGAGAAAGGATCGATGTGTGATTCACAGAATGATGATCTGCAGCGGAGCGGCTGTTCGCTCGTTGTTTCGCAGCGTGCAGACGATTCAGAATATGAAGCCTGCCTACTGTGAGCGAGCAGACAGCGCCTGAAGCAAGCTCAGTCCAGACAGATGGCAAGCTGTGACTGTGAAGATTTTCAGAGCACAATACACCATCCCTTTGTGTCCTCACAGTGGACAGTTTGTCGTCCAACTCTCACCTAACCCTACAAGGATAAAGTAGTTCGAACTGACTTTAAATGATCTGTTACGTTCTTTGTGTTCCTGTCGATGTTGCTCAGTTCAGGTCATTAAAAATCAGATCTTCATACTATAGTTAAAATAACATAATTTAGCAGGCAAATATCTGTGACTCATTTTCTTTCTTAAACTACTTCCCTCCTCAGAGTGTGTGTTTGTGGCTTCCCTCGACAACAACAAAAGCTTTGGAGAGAACCGTGCAACCGTGTGCTGCTGGATCCCGAGTTCATGGTGCAGATGCTGACAGCTGTTTATCATGCAATGTACGTATTGTTTAACCTGGATGCAAACGTTCTTTTTATTTATCTATTTTGTTAAATAATATTTGCACCACAAGTTGGGAACATTTACACATTTTTGTTCCTCATGCATCTAAATAGTCGCCCATTTTTACATAAAATACTGTAGATTTGATCATTTTATCTCAATTTGTTCTGTCACTCATCTAATTGTACAAATGACAATTAACACATAGATGCAAAAGACTCTTACAAAATTCAACAAAATTCCAGTATATTCAATTCATGAGTGAAAAGACAAGAAAAGGTTTGTCCCATGAGTCAACAAATTACAAAAAGTGGTCCCTACTTGCATAACATTCAACTACAGATAAAACCCAAATCATTTTGTCATTAGTTTATTTAATACATGCATATGTTTAATTTTGTATGTGCTGCTATTAAACAAGACTAGGGCTGTGGGCGGTCTTGATTTTTGATTTTATTTCATTGTGAAAACTTCCGTGTGGTACATGCGTAGCAGTCTGCCGAGGTCTGAAGCCCCTCAGCGCAGACAGATTATATCTGCAGTTTATTGAGGGAGCAGGTGAGCTCATCTTATAAGAACAGTTCTTACAAAGCTGATTATAACTCCTCACTGACAGGTGATGGTAAGAAACTGATCTACTGATACTGGGCTTGACACGGTGATGTAGGTGTAAAGGGAAGGCTGGGAAAGAATGAGTTTATGCTCAACTGTAACCCTACAGACCGAATCAAAGGTGGGCAGGGATATCAGAACATCAAATTCAAAATAAAACAACCGCCTTTTTCTCTTATCACGATCAGTCTGTGTATTTCCAGCCCTGATGACGTCAGTGTGTTTCTACCTGCCCATTCATGCCATTTGTTTTGTGTTTGATCTCAAGTCTGTTTGTTGGATTTAAAGAAGCGGATCAAATAGTTCAGTCGCTTTGTCTGATCTGTTTTTATGTTGTTGTTTTTTTTAAAAATAAGAGTTCATTTCGTTTTAGATAACGCTTCAATTTCAGTTTGTTGTGGATTTTTCCTTCATCTCTTATGTCTTATCAGTCATCCGTTTACTACAAAACTACAAAAGTCTATGCAGTTTATCAAAGTCTGAACTAAAACTTCAACATGCAAATACTATTTTATTATACCCGGAATTTCCCATTTTTTATCTGTCTTACTGTGGGCCCACCTAGCTGCTTAACTGATCAGGCTGGTTTTAATGTTGGGTTCAGTGTTGATCTGAACATTTACTTTACTCATAAAGTCAGAAAAGGCATTTGTAATTTCTCAATGAGGTTATTTTTACTTTCTAGAAAAATATTTAGACTGTTTTCTAGTAATCAGCAGTGTCACAGTGTAATTACCCCATGTGTTTGTGTAACCCCACCACCACCACCCTTTACTTTGTTCAGCCACAGGCTTTTTTAAGCAACTAAAAATAGTTCATGGGATGTGAGTCAGACTTCAAAGGAACTTGTGAGAGTCTGCGGTTTACTCAAAGGAGCTCGCAGCGTGTTGTTTAATGTTGGTTTGTTTGTGTTTTGAATTATAGATACAATGGTGAGTGGGAGATGGGGCGAGAAGCTCTGGAGGACATTGTGTACAGAGCCCAGCTGGAGCTTTACTCCCAGCCCCTCCTGGTAAGACCAGCAGCTTGTGTGTGTGAAGGTCAGACATGCAGTCTGCTTCAGTATGGCTGTCGTTTGTAAAACCAGCAAAGTAAAACATTTAGTTTAGTAAAATAACTAGTATTTAGCTGTTTTGAAATGAGAATAATTAAAATAGCACAAAGTAGGTAAAAGGAGTTTGCAAAAAAAAACAAAACAATAAGACGTTGACATTCTCTGTGTGTGTTTACATCAGCTGGGGAATGCCATGAAAAACTCGCTGCCGGAAAGTGCTCCCCATGAGCCGCGTGGACGCAAGGTGCTTCAGGTGGAGGTGACGCCCACCATCAGCCGTATATCCATCTCAGCAATCACCACTGCCTCCATACGGCGCCACCGCTGGAAGAGAGAGGGTAAGACTACAAAGCCCCCAGAGCAGCAGAAAACTCTGCCTTTATGACTTCAGCGCACTGTAAAGTGAACCAGTAGTAGAGTAGTAGGTTAGGTATGTGGAGACGATTGTGTAAGTAAACAAAATAGAACATTGAGGCATGATTAAGCTTACAGTTTGTTGCTTTTTTCTAATTTATGGAAGGCCGCAAGATGGACTTATTTGGTGAGAAATTACCCCTGTGGTGGTGTTTGTTTTTAGCAGTGAGAAGGAAACCCGTCACACCTTTAGCATCATCTAAATGGTGTTTCATGTCAGTTACTGTTTGTATATGTGCTCATACAGCCGCTGTGTTAAAGTGCTTCTTCCACTCACTGCTCCTTGTTTTTTTTGTTGCTTTTTATGTCTTATTAAGTGCATTGTGTGCTTTATGTCACCAGTAAATGATATAGATTTGTCAGTTCTGGATAATGAAACAACAAAATGGTGCTACTGGAGACTATAAATAGGCAATTGATGCGGTTGATGATTTTTCAAAAATACCATCAAGTTTTTTTTTCTTCTTTTAAATTATTTTCTAGTCCACAACATAATTTAGGCACCTTTTAAGGCAGCTGTCCCCAGGAAGAGGCCTGCACTGATTGAAGCTTGCTGCTACTAAAGACACACATTTCCTCATCTGTGTTGTTGACTCCCAGATTGTTTTGACTTCTCAACCGAAGCAGAGTTGAGCCTCACCGTCAGTTCTGCTAGCCTCGTCCACCACCACCACGACCCTCCCCGGGACCCTGCAGTTAACGAGGATAGAGGAAGGCGGCATCATAGCCACCACAGCAACAGCAGCAGCATCATTCCCCCCATCACACTTGAGGGTAGGGGACAGGGGTGACCACTCATGGGAAAAGAGGGTCTCTGGGAAGAGGTGACCCTTCCTCCTACCACTCCCTCCTCAGCTTGGGGCATTTTAACTCTGTTGTTCCCGTTGTTTCTGCCTCCTGACTTCCCCAGAGTATACTAACTCATCCAGTCAATAAGACCCTCAGCCAACAACCTGCCAACCACAGATCATTGCTACTTTCTGCTGTGTTTACATGTGGAAGAGTTGCCTATTCTGGGGTTGAAGGAAGTGTCGCTAGAGGCTGTTTTGCATGAACCGGTCGTCATCTTCCTCATCAGTCCTTCAACTTCAGAACACTGTCCTTGTCACTCACTGAGCATGTTTACCCAACTGTGGACTTTTTCAACTCTCCACTTCTGATAATTAGTCTCATAAGATTCCGTCTTTCTGCTATTTTATCAGGGGATGTACATGATTTGGCACAGAGATCACGACATCTTGTGCCTGTACTACCCCTGACTGTGTCGGATAACACCAAATGTTTGGTCTTTCAAGGCCAGCAGCACCCCTCTGCTGCAGCCAGTCTGCAGAAAAAGTCTTTTTTTTTTTAGTCTTAGCACTTTACTCATGCAAATTCTTTTTCCTCGTCTCAGTGAGTGGGAATGAGCCCTGCATGCATGTGACTCAGCAAGCTTCAGTGAATTCAGAAAGGGGTGTGGGGGGACTCCAGACGCTGGAACTGTAGCATCTCCAATAACAAAGCCAAATGAACAGACTGATCATCATCTGGTATGAAGCAAAGGTTCTTCTGCTGCCAGGACTCTGTGGCCCATTTTGTCTCCTGCTCAAACGTGTCCATTTCCATTTGTTTTTGTTTTAAAATCCTGAGCCCGAAGGTCAGCTTATTTTCTCGGTTATGTTCAGTGTTAGTTTGAGCGCTATCCAGAATTCTTCCAGTGATTTTATTTATTTTTTGTTGATATTAGTGCATACATGGCAGGGAAACAAATCTAATTTGTTTCACTGACTTGAAATCTGCCACACAGTAAAGATACATGTGATTATTTCAGAAGCAAACTGATCAGCCACTGTGTGTGTGTGTGTTGCATTATTTAGGTTAGAGCTGTGCTACTTTATCATGAATTTGCATGTTTCAACTGTTACTTTGCATCAGAATCCTTTTCTCCCATATCAATATTTTTATTGTTTGCCCTGTTTAAAAACAGAAACTTTTATTTATTTATTTCTTAGGTGAACTTAGATCTTTTTTGGGGGTTAAATATTTTAAGTAGACGTTACTTGTTCTGCCGTTGAACAGGCGGACATTTGAGTTGATGATGGGTTTTGAGGTTGCTCGTGTCTTTGAAATCGGTATTTGATACTTCAAAAAATGTGGAAAATGCCATATTAGCCAGACAGATAATGTATAGTTAGGCTCACATTTATTTATTGACTATTAATGGCCACACTACTTGCTGAAAAATCTAATTAAACCTGACAAAACTAAACTTTAGTCAAACTACAGATAAAACTTGTGTTATTAGTTTAGTGGCTTATTTTTTTAGCTCTCTTGTTTATGCTCAGCACGTTCAGATATCAAAAAAATCTACAGTAAAGCTCTTCATTCTTTCAAGTTTATTTTGTGTAATTTATTATACTTGTCCATTTTGGCCTAAGATTAATTTTCTTACAGATGTATTAGTCGTCTTTTCTTTTGTACTTGTAAGCATTTGTCTTCCTTTTGACTAATAATAAGGACTTAAAAACTATTAAGTAAAGCTTTTCAGTTCTGTTTGTTACATAATGTCTTTATACATTTTTTTTACAAAACTAACTTTAGTAACAATATAGTGTCAATTACATCGTGTATATATTCAGGATTTTGTATTTTATTTATTTACCTTATGTGAGTTTAAATCTCTATTATTGTACTTGTCCAGATGGCCCTTGAATGCACCATCAGGAAATGCTCCCTGCTTTACGAAGCATCAGCACACGATAGTGTAACGGGTTAAAAGTGATCACGTGTCATCAAAAGGAAACCAATAGTTACTATCTGTAAATGTGATCTGAAACTTGGAGTCCGTACCTTTTTATTTGGGTCAGCCTGTGAGAGTGTCCCATTCCGTTCTGCGGGCTGTCAGGTGTGACCGGACAAGCATTGATTTAATGAGGTGCACAGGCTCGTTTCGGCGCTCTCCACTGATCGTACCGGCTGGCCGAGCCCGATAATGCGGCGCTGCAGGAGGAAGGAGGGGTGGGCCAGTAGAGCATGTGTCTTCTCATGTTATGTGCATGCCAGTTCAGTCCTTTTCTTAACAGTTCGTTCATTTCTTTCTCCTGTCTGCGGTTCCCTGTTGTCTGATTCTGCTTGTCCCAACAATGCATGACCGAGAAAGAGAGAGTGAGAGAAAGTGACAGAGAGACTGCTGATTATCTGTCTCTTCTTTTGACAGGCTATACCCTGCATCCTGTTTATTACTAATATGTTGTTTTTTTTCTAACCCAATTTATCATTATTTTCTCTTTCAGCTTTCGTTTTGAGGCCGTAAAAAGATGAATCATGTTTTATTTATTAAATGGATTGATGTCAGTGTTGTGTCCTTAGAGTTTTACAAACATGTTATTGAAGTCTGCAGGTTAGTTTTTAATCATTTAGAATTCTAATAATTTATAAAACCAAGATGATCAGAAAGAGAAAATATATATATAATATTAAACAATAGTTTCTTGGTTTGATAGTATAATTTGGTTATTGAACCATTTTAAGACATATAACATGCTGAAAGTTATTACATTTTATTTACATTTTATACCATATCCAAACTGAGTTAACTGCCAAACCTTCATCCTTTTGTACAACCACAATTTTGAAAAAGTTGGAATGCTATGTAAAATGTAAATAAAGACATCCCAACTGTTTGGAAACTGAGGTTGTAAAAAGGAGACGTTGAAATTTGAGCAAGCAACACAAAACTTACAAAAAACTATAACCATCCACTCAGCCTTTTTTAGCTTCTGTCATTTATTTATTTTTCTGTCATGCTGTCTCTTTGAAACGATTCTTCATGTTCAGATGCTGATGGGATGAGTGGCGGCGAGGATTCCTTCAACATCAACGATCCAGACGAAGGTTTCTCCTCTGGGGCGTCCAACAGCAGCCAGCCTAGCGGCACCAAGTCCGGAGGGGGCGTGGGGCCAAGGGGCGGCAGCCTGAACAGCAGCAGTAGCAGCATTAAGAAAGCAATTGCAGCTCGCCTGTCTCGGGATAAGGAGAAGGAAAAGGAGAGGGAACGGGAAAGGGAGCGAGAGAGAGAGGCAGAAAAACAGGCAGAACTGTCTGTGGATCAGCAGGCTGCCGGGACAAAACACCACCAGAGGCAGCAGTCGCCCTCAGACACCATCAAATTGGACGCCATTCATCTCAGTCCCATAAAAAAGCACCTGAGCTTCCCTGTGGGGCCACCTCTGGTGCGGACTGGCAGCGCCTCGTCCAGCAAATCTTTTGACTGCATGAACTTCAACTTGAACGGAGGTGAGGACGAGCAGGAGGAGGGGACAGGAGGCTCCGAAAGGGAAAGGCTTCTAGCCGGGGGCTCGCACCGCCTCTCCACCACGAGTCTGCAGGAGCAGCACCTGAACAGGCCCGAGGAGGCCCAGGCCCTGCTAAATCCTGGAGCTCCTCTGACCAAGCAGTCCCGCTCCCCAAGCTTCAACATGCAGATCATATCACAGGTTTAATGTCCACACACGTAGCTATTCTTAACACACACACACATGCATTTCTTTTTTCCAACAATTACAAAATGATCATTACAGTTCATATGAGAGTGTGTGTTTTTTTAAAAAGTAGGAAAAGATCTCCAGAATATTAACATCGATTAAATTATGACCTGCAGCTGTTTGCTGGTGAGTTTCTGAGATCATAAAATGTTATCAACAGTTCATCCTCCCCTCCGACCAAACAGAGCATTCCACACAAACTCTCCTCAAAGAGAACAATTAACAAATTCTAACTTAGATGCAAGTCACATGACATTTCAGTTCTTTTTTGGGTTTTCTTTAGATCAAAGGTTAGGTTTTTCCTGACTAAATCAGTCAAAATGAATCAGCAATAACTCGTCACTCGTGTGAAGAAAAGTTGGGGATTACTCGCCCGCTTTTTTCCTTTCGTTCCTGGGCTCACGTGCAATCATTCTTTCTGGTATTCTTCTGTCTTTATTGCTAAGTAAAATCAGTCATTTACGGTTTTAAAGAAAACATCTTTACATGCCTGAAATCACAGTCCAAAGAAGGTTTTCTTGTCTTTTTTTTTCTTCAAAAAACCATCAAACCCCAGTCATTCATTCGATTCCGGGTCACACCCCATATTTTGTTTTTGCGGGTAAAATCACATTTTCATTTGATTTGTAAAATGAAACTTTTAGGATTGTTACTGAACGAAACTGAAATGTGGTAAAAGTTCGACCGGCCTCAAGCTTTTAGACAAAGTAAAGAAATCATTCCTGTGCAGCTAAACAAGTGAAGACTTCTGTCTTGTGATTTTAAACTTAAAGCTGAGTCTTGTTGATGTGACACTTAAGGCAATGACTGTATCTTTAGTTCCATCTTTAGTTCCATGGATCCTCCCATCTGAAAGCACTTGTTGGTGTGTGTTTGTTTAAAACTGTGGCGCCTGTGTGCTCTGTGTCAAGTCACAGTCGGTTATTTGCTGCCCTCTGGAGGCCTGTAGTTGTCACTGCACACACTAGTCTTGTTCTGATTGGACCGTCACAAAACATTTTGTTCTACCTCATTGTGTGTTCACCTGCCGTTCAAATACAACCAGTCTGAAAAAAGATTTTTACCTACTTTTGTCTGTAAAACTGGAATCTGACCCAAATAGTTTCCAACTTCGACTGTAATAATGTTAAAATTTGTGCTTTATTTTGGAAAAGATTTGAAAATCTTGTCTCTCTTGTTTCAGTTCACTCTTGCTCTATACAAATCTCAACTATTTCTAGTGGATTAACCTGAATATTTTTATTTGAATTATTTTCTTTTTCTTTTAAGTTATGGGCTTTTAAGTGCAATTTTTAAAAAAATCCTTGTGTGCATGGAGTTCCTCTCCGCTGTGAAATGCCTGCATCTGTGCACATTGTTCTCTAGCCTCATGTAGTGCTTCAAGCTCAGACTGTGTTTTGTTTTGTTTTTAAACATGCCGCGCCTGCTGCATGTTTAGTGCCCTCCTAACCTAAGCACAGTTGTTTCAGACGCCTGAAACACCCAGCGAGCCAAACCCGAGTCGTGTCCTCGTCTTAGCCAGATGTGCCAACATGCGTCCTCTCTTTGAGGAGTTTCTTTTAGTTCTTGGTTTTGCCCGAGTGTCTTATTTAAAATGCCTTTTTTTCAGTATGTTAGTCTTAATTTGAAATTAGGGGACAAATATAGTGGGATGTACAGACACCAGGCTCTGTGTGCCCTTAGATGCAGCGTCACCTTTTCTTATTTAAAGGTTGGGTTTTTTTTGTGGGGGTGGGGTTCCTTTTAATTTTAAGTGTGTGGGATACTGTACTGTCACAATCGTTACTTATTTTCACTGTTCACATTTAAAACATCATTCATCTGCGTACTGTAGATGTCAGCTGTTGTATTGCTCTCCTGGATGAGGTTGAGTGATTAATGTATATAAATAGTTTGGTTCGGTGAAAATCACACTTGTTTAAGCTCCTGGTGTGCTTGAAGCCCTCTGAGCTGCTTGTCTTTGTCCTGAGTCATTTCTGTGCGTCTGTGTTTGAGCCTTTAACATTTCGGGCCTCGGTTTTTGGCCGTTTTCCCTCACTTCCTTCTACCCAGCTGGGTTTTTTGAAATATGAGTGCAACTGTACATTAGTTTGTGCTTTCTGGAATAAGCTGTCATCCCTGTGCTGTGTGACTCTCAGCGAGCCATGTTCCCATTGTTGCTGTATTTTACTGTGGAGTTGAATGGCACCTGTTTTTTGCCATTTAAAAAAAAAACAAAAACTGGTGATGTGTTCACAACATTCTGTCATGAGTGCCGAGGTTACCAGCGATTGTGTTGGTACCGTATGTTGACTTTCAGTAACAAATATCCCTCAGTGTGTGGTGTTACTTGCATGTGATCAGGGTGGGAAATGAACGCCAGCCTGTGATTGTTAAAAAGAGAAGAATAAGCTTCAACAGATCCACCTGCATTTCAGCTAAAATGTCTTAGTTTTTGCTACAAAAATGATTTCATGTATCTATTTGATCAATCACCATGGCTGGTGGAGAACGTTCATTTTCCATCCTGCATGTGATTACCGTCGACTCTGTTTTCATGCAGTTTAATGCACTTTAATCCATCCACCTCTCTTAAGATAGTTATTGAAATGATATATGTAGATGTGAAAATGTGTATTCACTCGGTGCAGGGTTTTAGTCTCTTGAAAGTAGATCTTCTTTGGGGATGTCTCATCCAACACAAGGCTATTTTTGTTAAAAGTCTAAGGGTACAGCTATTTATTCTTATTTTTTTGTTTCAAAACCAAAAATGGAAGAAAAAAAACCATCATGGGGTTCTGGAAGATCTCAGAAGTTTCTCAAAAAAGCCACAATCTAAAAAAAATAGCAGCACCAAATTTTATGTTTTGAATCAATTCTATGCAACATTCATTTTCCCCATTTTCTTTTATTTCTGTTATATTTAGTTGGGGGGATTACACATTAAGTGGGAGGGGGCACAGAGGTTTAAGCTACAAGGTGCAGCCCCCTC
>JAVKLF010000132.1:7288100-7300054 GCA_034783495.1 Millerichthys robustus
CACTTCTTAAAGGTAAATAGAAATGTTCGGTCTGACTGCAGTACCTACATGAAGCACAGTGTTATTATTATTAAGAAAATGGAAAAGGTTTAATGGAAAACAGCTTCTCTGAAAAATAAACACTATGAGCTACTAAAAGTGCTAAGTATGAGACTTTAATGGACACTGGTTCTTAAGAAGTGATATGGATAGCTTCCAGGAACTTCCTCCAAACTGATTCTGTCTCATGAAATCCAATTTAAACCAACTCTAATGCTTGGTGTGTGCGACTATGTGCACTAAAACTATGTGGGTCCACCTCATTAATTTTTCATCTAATGTACTTTGTGATGTTTCACTCCGGCTAAAAGACTTTGATTTGAGTTTCCATCACCGAAAGAAAAGTAGATAAATGAAATTATTAGAGGTGTATGTCCTGCTTACTCAGAAAAAATGTCATCATAAAATCTTTAAATCAAACTTTTTGCTTCCCAAGAAAATGTTATAACAAAACTGTAATTGTTGGAAAAATGTGTGTGATCTTTCTTTTGTTTAAATATCAAATTGGTTTCCTTTTTTCAACAAGGTGTTTTTATTGTGTTTGCTGGTAATAAAACAGGGTTTAATTAAACTTAGTAAGCTTTGTGTATTAAAAGGAAGAGAAATATTTACCACTGTAAGTGTTTTGATGATATCTAAAGATATTAACGGCCATCACTAATCCTCCACTCAGCTTCAAGAATAAGTGAGTTGAGAGGAACCGATTCCTGGAAGAGGCAGCTGGAGCTGGCTATTGCCTGGAACCGAGTGGACATCGCCAAGGCTGAGATTTTCACTGAGGAAAGTCAGTGGAAGGTGGGTTCACGTGGCACTATCAACACTTTTGTTTCTTGCAGAATAAAAAAGCTGAATCTGGATTTGCTTGCCAAATTTGCTTGACATGAAAAAGTAATGAAATAATTGGGGAAATGAAACAGGAACCTCTTCGAGTTCAGCAGAAGTCTGTTAATCATTCATTCATTCACATCAAGTGGGTTGGAGCAGAGAAATCTCTGAAACATACAGAATAATGGGCCCGCCAGGAGCAGGATTAGACACCCCTGATTTAGATTTATATGGTGTTTGACTGGTTGGCAGTCAGATAGTCAATAGCGATCATTTAAACAAATAATCCTTCAAACTGTTGTTGCTGTCAGATGTCTTGTCTAAAGTAAAATGTGTCCTTTCTTCTTCAGTCCAGCGACCTCCACTGGGCCATGTTCTCAGCCTTAGTGGGTAACAAGCCTCAGTTTGTGAGTCTGCTGCTGGAGAACGGCGTGAATCTGAGGGATTTCCTGCAGGATGAGGAAACTCTGCGGTTACTCTACAACCACATGCCTAACTGCCTCTTTCTGTGCAAGCTGGCCAAGCAGGTCAAGAGTGCTTGTCGCACCAAGAAAAAAGGGTTCGGCCTGAGGGCTCGAGGTAACGCAGGGAAAGGTGAAATGATCTGCTTATCCCACGTCTCTGATGAGGTGCACCACCTGCTGGGAAGATTTACCAAACCCATCTATCCTCCCTCCACCATGACCTACCAGTTTGACATGTCCATAACAGACATGTCAGTGTCTGTAAGTTTGTTTATCCAGCAAATATTTAAAGGAAAATACTTTCTTTTTGCAAGCTTGCTGAGTGTTCTGTGGGCCATTTTGTGTTTGTTTAACCAATTTAAATTGCTTAATTTTCAACTCATTTCTAATTGTGTATTTATAGGAATGAAACAATTATTTATAGTGTTTACAACCTAAATTATTAAGTATAGTATAAATCAATTATACACTAACCTCTTAAAAGTTATAGGAAATTTAGAAATTGTAAAGAGCAAACACTGATATGTATTAGAAAACTTTTTTTTTAGGTCTTGTTTTCATATTCACTCTATTTCCCAGAATTCAAAGCCATTTAATCTTTCTGAGGCTGCCATTGAAAATTAACCAATGCTCTCGTCATTTTTTCTGCAAAGTTTGAAAATGAGCCACGAGGTAATGGCTTCAGTTTCAAGACTGAGACCGTGTGACTCATGTTGACCCAAGTGCAGCAGAAGGGTTGGGAGAAGTTGTCTCAGAAGTGATCTGAAAAACATTCAGTGGTGTCAGAACTAACATTTCTGGCGGTGTTTTGTTTAATTATACACACAGCCTGTGTTTAGACTAATCATTTTCTGTCTTTACAGCAGTGTAAAGATCAGGCAGAGGACAACTCCGAAACTCAGAGGGATGCAGGCAGAGATCTTTTTCTTTGGGCTATAGTCCAGAACAACAGGGAGTTGGCTGAAATTGCCTGGGAGCAGGTGATATAAAGACTAAAGATAGACACACTACAGAAAAGTGTGGATATGACCCTTGCAGCTCTTTGTTTATGTGCGTTCACAGTGCAGAGACTGCATGTCTGCTGCTCTGGCTGCCAGTAAGATCCTGAAGAAATTGGCCAAAAAAGAAAGAGATGCAGATGAGGCACAGGACATGCTGGAGCTCGCCAATCATTACGAAAACCACGCCATAGGTACGAGACAGACCCGGAGAGAGGCTTTCCAGGCAGGGTTGGTGCTCGTCATTAACATTTCGTGTCCCAGGTGTGTTCAGCGAGTGCCATGACAGCGACGAGGAGCGCGCTCAGAAGTTGCTGGTTCGAGTCTCACGGTTTTGGGGTAAAACGACGTGCCTGAGGCTGGCGCTGGAGACTGATGATAAAAACTTTGTGGCTCTCTCAGGCGTTCAGGTGAAGCAATGTTTATGACTCAGGGGATGTAGAACAAGAACATTTCATGGCGTGAAATGTTTAAAAACTGAAGTATTTACAATAAAATTCATTATTAATTTCTTCCATATCGACAATTTTGTGCCTAGTCAGTTTAATTTGTTGGTTATTAACCTGAACATAATGTGTTACGCAGTCAGCATGAGTTTTTGTCTATTTTTCAGGCTCTTCTGACTCAGATCTGGTGTGGTGAGCTTTCCGTGGACAACCGTGTGTGGAGAGTGCTGACCTGCATGGTCTTCTTCCCTCTCATCTACACTGGATTTCTGGTTTTCAGGTCTATGTTGTTGTATTTTTGAAAATTTTATTTTTTTCAAATTGACACTCAGCATATCAAAAATTGCAAACAGATGCGCTAGAAACAGAGAAAAGAACAAATGTATTTCTGTGAAACAGAAAGATTTATAAGATGTGCTTCTACTGATTCTAGATGTGATGAACTTGTCCAGAGAGAAAATGAGAAGCGGGAGGAGATGAAAACACTGGAGACAGTGACAGGAAGTTCCTTTTGGGCAAATCAGTTTACGCTGTATGTACACAGTTATGTATTCATTAATTAATGAAATTTGAAAGAAAGTCATGGAGCTGGTGTACCTGGTCCTTGTGTAAAACTTTACAGAAACATTTTCATTATTAGTTATTCTCTGAAGGCAGTGTATCTCTTAGACAGGGGCTTCTTTGTTCTTTTAAGGAATTATTCTTTAGTTGTGTCCCCACTTATGTTTATTTCTGCAGCTTTTTTAATCCTATAACTGGGTTAGTTACTTCACAAAACATTTAATTATTGCAGCATCTTTCACGAGTTTGCTTGCTATGGTAGCTTCTGCTGGAGGAAGCAGCTTAAATTTGAATATTTTAGTTATTGAGCCTAATCTTAAATGCTTTTTAGATTTATTGTCTGCATATAAAACAAATACCAAACTCCTAATAATAAACTTAGTTGTATTTTTAGTGCAGTATCCAATGTATAACAACAAATGTATAATTTATTTTAATATGTGACAATGATGAAATCATTAATCAGCATAAATGACCTAAAAAGTAGCAGTTAAATAAAACAACCACAGTATTTTCTGAAGTTTTATTGCAGACTTGAGATTGAAACGGAGTCAGTGTTTCAGTGGCCCTCTGTTGTTGAGCCTGCAGTTGGCCACCAGATGTCGCTGTTCTCAGACTGAAGTTAAGCTGCTTTGTATGTTATGTTATATCTAAATGTTTTAAACGCTATACTATACTATATTGACTTCAGCTACATTCAATGTTGTCACTTTTATGTCCTCAGCATGCCACAGGTCAAGCCTCTGGGCTGCTGGTCCAAACTGGTGAGCCTGTACAGCTCTCCACAGGTCAAGTTTTACTGGAATATAGCGTCTTACTTCGCCTTCCTCTTCCTGTTTGCTGCGGTGCTCTTGGTCGACTTCCAGAGCTCGCCCTCCATTAAGGAGCTGCTGCTCTACGTCTGGCTGCTGTCTCTGGTGTGTGAGGAGATCAGGCAGGTGAGCCACTGCACATGAGACACACAGAACCCTTTTCTGAAGGGTAAATAAAATGTTGTGAGGAAGTAGGGGCAGCAGTGATGGATGCCTTTCATATAAGGTTATAGATTTAATTAAAATAAATTTAATGAAAACATGTTACATTAGTGCTGCATGTGGTTCAAGTTCAACAGCCAAACATTTTCTGGAATAGGGGTTGTAAATTGTGACATGTTGTTTTCTTTTCTGTCTTCAGCTCTTTTATGATCCCGATGGGTTTGGATTTTATAAGAAAGCCAAAAAGTACATCAAAGAGTTTTGGAACATTCTGGACGTCCTCTCCATCCTCCTCTTTTCTGTAGGCCTTGCATTCAGGTATCACTTCTATTTCTTCAGGAAATCTTGGAACCCAAAGGATTATCTGTGACTCATCGAGCTTTTTTCTTTCTTCAGGCTGATCCCTGAGCTGTTGTATGCAGGTAAAATCCTCCTCTGCATCGACTTTGTGGTCTTCTGCCTCCGTCTCATGGCCATCTTCACAATCAGTCGAACACTTGGACCTAAAATCATCATATTGAGGAAGATGGTGAGAGGTTATTAAAATTAGATTGTGTCTGCAGAGATTATGTACAAACCCTCAGTTTCACCTCACAGAAGTCCTACATTTGTGTGTTCTGTTTCTCAGTATGAGTCTGAACATTTTAGATGTTCGTTGTTGCAGCTGTGTGAGTATTCTTGCCTGTAACTGATGGTTTTCTCCCCCAGATGATGGATTTGTTCTTCTTCTTGTTTCTGATGAGTATCTGGGTGGTGGCGTATGGCGTCGCCAAACAGGGCATTCTTATTGACAATGATGACCGGCTGGACTGGATCGTCCGGGGGGCCATTTACGAGCCGTACCTCATCATATTTGGAAACTTTCCTACAGACATGGATTGTGAGTGGAGAAACAATAGAGTTGAAACATTGAGCTTTTTGTATTATTTTAGGAAGTCCTAATTTGGGCTTACGGAAGCTACTTTTATCAATATTTTGTTCTTTTACAGATACTCGGTTTGACAAAACATCGTGCAACGTAAATGGGACGAATCCTCTGAAGCCCAAATGTCCCAGGCTGAATGAAAGCGACACACCAGCGTTCCCCCAGTGGCTCACCATCATCATGCTTTGTGTTTACTTGCTCTTTGCCAACATCCTTCTGCTCAACCTGCTCATAGCCATCTTTAAGTGAGTTTTCAGCATCCCACTGTCTGTGAGCTTTTGTTGTAAATCCCCGTGTCTGAGATGAAGCCGCGCTTTCTCTTTGGGCCTGTGCAGCTTCACGTTCCAGGAAGTCCAGGACAACACGGACAAAATCTGGAAGTTTCAAAGATATGAGTTAATTAAAGAGTATCACAGTCGCCCGGCTGCCCCGCCTCCTTTTATGATTCTCAGTCATGTCTGCCATTTCATCAGGAGCGTCATCCTGCGGACGCCTCCCATCAGACAGAAAGACTTCAGTGAGGCCTAAATCGTTTACTTTTAAATGTGTGCAAAAGATTTTAGCACCCTGGTAAAACCAGACTGCCACATTCAGAAAACCCTAAAGCCTCACATCTCACGGCGGTATTGGTAGGTGATGTTTGAAGTTGTGATGTTTTTCAGAGTGTGAGCTTCCTCAGGCTGAGGAAGAGGAGCTGTTGTCCTGGGAGGCCCTGATGAAGGACAGATATCTCCTGTCTGCTCAGCAGGAGCAGAGCCAGAGCGTGGAGGGACTCATCCTGGATACAGCCCAAAAGTAAAATCCATTAAAATGAATTCAGACTCTTTTTTCATATTTTTATTTATTTATTTGTTGCTTCCTGATGGAGAAAAAAAAGTGTGAATTTAAGCAGTTTTATTAGAAATTCGGCAACATCTAAATACAGCGTGACTGAGTAAGTGGCTGCATTACTCCAGGTTTGACACGTTACAAATACTGCATGATGACAGATTTATGAGTTTAGTTTAAATGCTTTGACACGCGTGAATTTGTCCAAAACTGTGCTATTTTGTTACTTTCGTTGTAAATTTTTTAGTTCCTGAGTTTGCAGAGAAACGTTAAGTATGCAGCATTTGTAATGAATCAGCTTCAATATTAATAAATCTTATGTTTTGGTCCACTTTAGGGCGTCAAATTGGAATATTTAAAATAATTTATTTTGAATGTACCAAAATAATAATCAACCTTACCTTGGAGATAAAATTTTTATTTTTGGAACTATGAACTTATTTTCAAAGCAACTGTTCTGCTTTCTTTGTGTTATCAGTAAAACTCTTAACTCTTAATTATTACTTTTTTAACAATTTAGTTGAAATATATGAATTTTAGCAACAATTGTGAGGGCAAGTTTACCTGTGTGTACAAGTGTGTCTCTTATTTTTTGAGGGTTACCACCATAGCTGAGCAGCTGGAGACAGAAAAGGAAACGAGCTCAGCTGCGGTGCTGAAGCGACTGGCTGAACTAGAGGAGCAGGTTGTGATTTATTTATTTAATGTTGCGTTATCCTTTACACTTTGCATTCATGTTTCTTTGTTAAAGTTGTTCATCGCTGTCCCAGCAGCTCTGAAAATGATTTGACTCAATTTGCTTTGTTTCTTCAGGTGATCCAGTCCAACAAATCCCTGCAGTGGATTCTGGACACTCTGAAATCTCAGGGAGCTTCTGCAGAAGGAGCACAATTACAGAGTCAGCATTCAATCCTCATCATCCCCACTGTTACATCACACTCCTGCGATGACATTATTTAATTTTGTTTTGTTTTGTTTCATGTGACATACCTTCTGTTTGTTCCAACTTCTGTTCCTTCCTGCAGCCGTGACTGTGGCAGATGAACCTGCCTGCTCTTTGAAGAACGCATTAGAAAAGGAAAGCAGCTTCCACGTGAAGTCCCGTCAGTTTCACTACCCAAACAGCAAAATCACACGCTTTGCTGTGCCTGAGGAAAAAGTTCCCTGGGAGGTAGTGCGCAATGCAAAACTCGAGTCTCCTAAATTTTTAAAATTTCATCATCGTGTTCTGACTTGTGAATAATGCCGATATACTAAAACTAAAAAAAAAATCTAACAAAAGGAGAACAGAAAATAAAGACAGCAGCCGAGGGATGAAATGTTTGTCCTCCAGCAGCATAACTAACATTAGCCTAAAGAAAAGTCTTAAGCCTGGTCTTAAAAGGCAAGGCGTCAGCCTGAAGGACAGAAACTGAACAGTGGTCTCATATAAACGACGCTTGTAATTAAAATCTCTGCCTCCTGTTCTACTTTTAGAAACTCTAGGAACCACAAGTAAACCTGCAGTCTGAGATAATACAGGAAGTCTGGTTAGGGTTATTACATTCTAATTTTTTATATCCTCTTTCTGTCAGGTCAGCTTCAGCTCATACAACCCTACTTATTATGACTCTGAAAACAACACCATGAACAGGTGTGCTTTCATGTAAAAACTGTGATATACTTACAAGGCTTTTCTTCTGTCTATAAATTTGTCACCTGTTCTTTTTTGTGACAGATCCCCAGAAACCCTAAGTGGTTACAGGTAGGTCACACAGTACGGACCACCTAACACTATGCAAGGTGTTCAATAAGCACAAGTCGCATCGTCTTTTCATTAGAAATCCACAAGGCAGGACGGGAATCTTGGGACGAGGTTGCCTCACATGCCTTGGTCCAAACCGAAACTTAGACCTTGTGCTTACACGGTAAGTCATCTCCTTGGCTTAGGGGGATTTTAAAAAGCTTGAAGCTCGTTGTGCTTAAAAATGAACTTCCAGGTGGCGAGACAGCGAGAAGTTAGTGTTGGAGTATCTGGCGGTTAGGGATGAGCATCAAGCATGTTGGACTCTTCCTGGGGTGAGTTCTTTAGTTTCCCCACTTTGGGTGGTATTTAAGAAGTTCTTGAAATAAATATTTTATTCTTAATCTGCAAATTCTGCCCTTTTTAAAAGGGACCCATCGACTCTGATGATCACCTGCCTGTTGCTCTTAGGAAACCCCTGGGGAAAAAGTTGTATCAAGCACTAAATGCAATATTTTCTGAAGGAACAAAGGTTTGTAAACACAGCAGAAACTTTGAGATGTATTAGTGAAAACTGGAACATGAAGCAATATTTTGTGGGTGATCTCATTTCTGACATTACAAACGGACCCACAACTATATAATAATAAATAAAGATAACTCAGAAAATTTACTTTTTAAAACATATTAAAGAAAAACTCCCGTAAATGCAAAAACAAGAGGTTTGTGTATATATTGAGTATAATAGGTATTATAAAATAGTAATATAGATTTTTAAATGACATAAGAACACACAGATGGTTTTCTTATAAGAGTGTAAAAAATCAAAAACATGGTCTGTTTCTAGTTACAGAAATGTAGTGGTTTTAATTTTAAGATTTTAGGCTGCACTGTAGTGCTTTATTCATCCATAATTCTAATATTTGGCTCCCTTGTTTTTCACAAATATTGGAAAGACTCAGTCATGTCTGAATATTTTGAAATAAGAGTGTGTCTTAACCCTTAAAGACACTTAACATAAACTGTATTTTTTTTAATATAAAGTATAGTTTTATGAAAGCCAAGTAGATTTTGTGGCTCTGTTCGAACAGTATTTAGTAAGAAAAATGGTTAAAATGACTCTTTGACACGTAAAGGTTTCTGACCCTCAAGTTAAACAGATGAACACGAGAAGGCAAAATCTCTTGTGAATAAATGGAGGCATAAATGAGTCAACTTTAGGAGAATCTTAGCAGGATGCCTCTGCTTTTCTGACAAGTTAAACTTGTAATCAATCCTATATTTTGACTGTTTGTGTGTTGTTTTTTTGAAACTACTTGATGATTCTGACTATTTTTTGTTGAGTTCAGGTGTCTGAAGGTTACGTGGATGACTGCAGGAACACAGATAACGCCTGGGTGGAAACCACAGTCCTAAACATTCACCTGGACGGAGTGAGTCAGGTGACGGTGGATATCAACAACATGGTGGGAAACATTATTTTACTAACGTTCAATTATTTCACCATTCCACAGCTTCAGAGGAGGCTGACGCGTCACGGCTCTCTGTTTTACTCTGATTCTCTCCTGCCCCCCTCAGGTCAAGAGTTGCCACAACTATCTTCTGTGGCAGGAGGTGAGCAGTAAAACCAGACTTGGCTCAAACCAAAGAGACTCGCTGCAGCAGGTGGCAGCGCTGCACAACAGAAACTTCTGATGCTCTTCGTGCCTACCAACTCCAGTTCACAGCCTGAAACGCTTCACAGAGAAGACAATCAGTGGACGAGTCAAGCCCATGAAAAAAGCCATAACTGTTGTGGAGAAAATGAATTACAATTATGAAGCAGTGGACAACAGTTTGCTTTAAGCTCTGTACTCTTTTTCCCAGTTACGATACTCAGTGGCTGTACTTTTACTAGTGTAGTTTAACTACTTTATTCCCAAGTAACTTAAACTGTTCAAACTGATATAGTCAGAAAGCATAAAATAATAAAAGAGCCATAAATAATACATTGTCTTTAAAGCTTGTCTAAAAACTTGGGTTTGTGGCTTTGTCCAAAGAGTTCATGCCTTAAATTATTAATTTTTAGCACTGCTGATATTTATGTAATGTCACTTAATTTTATTTTTTTATATTTCCCTGGATCGGTGTATTCTTTTTATTTTGCTTTGTTATCTAAGTAAAAGTTTAAACCACCCAGTATCTGCTTCTTTGTTATAAAGTCCTGCTCATTTATATCATTGAGGGGTTTCTGTTTTACTCTGCTACAGGTTGAACTCAATGGACTCTGGTTTACCTCAGACTTCAGGGGATTTCTCTTCTTGTCAAGCTTGCAGTTCAGTTTCGGACCAGCCTCCTGCGGCTCTGATTGGTCTAAGGGGAGGTGGCCAGACTCAGTATCGGTTTCACTATTTTTTTTTTTCTCTACCTCCTGGCTGGAAGCTTTATTTACAGTTTAAGCAGTTAAGGAGCAAGACTCAGGTTGTAAAAGCATAAATTCTGCAATCTTGGGCTTCTGACATATTTAAGTGATCGTGAATCTATCAGGCAACCCCTTAAACTAGTAAACGTTAAAGTGTGAACACATTAGTCCTCAGAAAACATCGTCTTTGTTCAGATTTTCCTGCTGTTGTGGTTTTATTCAGCCTTTAAGTACCAGCGGAGAAAAGCAGCTATTTTTAACCACCGCCGCACAAAGCTGGAGAACAAAAGAAGAGTTCACACTCCGCTTTTATTTTGTGACGCCACAATTAAAACTTCAACAAATCACTGCTGGACTTTGTTCAACACCAGTTCTACACCCACAACTGCAGATCATAAATTATTAGTATCAGAAAGAGACAAATAAATGCTTTATTTGTGTTTTCAGCAACTAAAACAAGTTAACATGACTCTAAACAATATTTAGAAAAAACACTATTCTGATTTTATTTAATTTAATAAGCCTTTTTTAAAATTTAGAGTAAGTATCAAATGTCTGGCTTCACGTTTCTACATCTCTCACAGATATGAGAAGATGTGGCTGTAGTGAATATGTAGCAGAGTTAATTTTATGTATTTATTTTATTTTTCTTTATGAACCTTCCCAAAACTAATTTTCTTTGAATTGACATGTCTGTTACATATTATTTCTGTTTTAGGTTTTATTTTAATTGTTTGTATGACTGTAGATTTATTTTATTAGTGAACCTCAGAGAAGTTTGGTTCTGTTTAATGCATTTCTGTATGAGTTCGCGCCAAGCTGCGCTGGGGAGAGGGTGTTTGTGGAGAATCCAGAGCCCAGGAGCTGCTGTGTTTAAAATGTTCTTGTTTTGAACAGGAATAAAGTTATTCTGAATCCTGATTCCGGTGTGATTCTGACTGCCTGTGTTGAACCACTACATCTGGTGCCGTGACCCGGATCCCTAGATCAGCCGCTGCCGATCACCGAGGTTGCTGCGGAGTGCTTGGAACGTCGAATGCTCAAGTTGGTGGACTAGTAGGTTCTGTCAGCCCCCATTTTGGTTGCTATTCTGCAATTGTATGCAACTGTTTCTAAGCAAAAAAACTGGATCATAAGGTTTCAGGTTGATAATCAAAAAAAAAAGTATCTACTGCATCCTGCATATTTATTTTTTGTTAAGGGACGTTTTTATAGCAAGATTGTTTTCTGTGTTTTGTTTTATATACTATGGCAGAGAAAAATAAACAAACATATGATGTATTTTCATCCCCTGTTGGAAGAGGGAGAGGTTTACTTAGCCTAGAGAAAACCTTTGTTAATGACACTCCAGGAGCTACCTCTAAAATGCAGTTTACATTGGATGATGGTAGTGACAGACATGAACCATTGCATTCGACACCCACTGATTCCAGTGAGCGCACCACTACACATCAGTTACGTGAACTTATTGGAGAATTAGGAAGTCAAATCGGTGAATCCATAGCTAGCCGGCTCCTAGCCTGCCAGCCAGCTCTTAGCTCACAGGCTCTCCCCAATAAATCATCTAGAGCTGAATCATTCACAGTAACTGCTGACACCTCCAAAATAAGTAGTCAGACCTGATATTAAGGACCCATCCATGTTTCGTGGTGATGGCACAGACAAGTACTCCATTCATGAGTGGATAGACACTGTTGAAGTGTACTTACAGAAACGAGACCTCCCACCTAGTGAACAAGCAGAGGAAGTTTTAAACCATCTCTGTGGCAA
>JAVKLF010000132.1:7322537-7337019 GCA_034783495.1 Millerichthys robustus
CTACTCGCTGCTCGGCCCCCAAGAATGCACCCAGTCCTCCTCAGGGGCGCCTAACAAAGAAGCAGATGGAGGCGACACAAACAAGGCAGAGCCTCAGGAGCTGGACCCAACCCAACCCAAACATCCTCACCCTTCTTCACTGCCCCGCACCGTCAGGCCTCTCAGGAAGGTGAGCCTGGAATCAGTGCATGTGTGATGATCATTTGTGCTGAAGAAAACATTTTCTGTGGATAACCAGCTGTTGGTGCTGCTCTTGCAGGGTGATGAGTCATCTGAAGAGGAGGAAGGAGAGGTGGATAGTGAAGTAGAGTTTCCAAGGAGACAGAGGTAAAATGTTTACAAACTTGACCTTTTAATGCGTTGTAACGCTATTAAATCAGTTTGTGCAATTAAATTAAATGTTTTTTTTCCACATCATACTAAAATGATGAATGAATGAAACTCAAGGAGCACTTTTCTCCACCCTCCTCCTAACAGACCTCATCGCTGCATGAGCAGCTTCCAGTCCTACTCCACCTTCAGCTCAGAGAATCTGTCAGTCTCTGACGGGGAGGAGGGAAACACCAGCGACCACTCCCACAGCGGACCTCTGGAGAAGCTGAGCGCCAGTCAAGAGGAGCACCTGGACGAGCTGCTGTCGCACACACCGGACATTCCCATCGACATCTCAACGCAGTCGGACGGACTCTCCGACAAAGAGTGCGCCGTCCGCAGGGTGAAAACTCAGATCTCCCTGGGGAAGCTGTGCTCTGATGAACACAGTTATGAGGTCGGTGACTAGCGGCTGTAATTTTTTCCCCTTCTCTTTCTTTCAGTCTGCAAATCAATTTGGAACAGAAAGAGCTCAAGGTGAATTGTGACTAATATTTCTGTTTTCTCGCTCTTCCCTCAGAATCCGCTGCAGTTTGGAGACTCGGACTGTGATTCGTCAGAGGCAGAGTGCTCTGATACCACCATCAGAAATAACAAAGTCGGAGCACCGTCCTCGTGGTGAATCCCAATACGGCCCGGCCGTATTTTTGCCTGGCAGCCATTACGTCCCATCTCCCAGCTTCAGGCTCTACAGGAAAAAAATCCCACAGCAATAAGAGAATAAGATAATAAATTTTTCCCCTATAGCAAAGTCAAATGTAAAGCCCGCTCTTCATCGCCTCATCGAAGCACTGCACCCAGGCAGCCCATGGCAGGGATATCCTTTTGAATGATAATGTACAGTAACAACACTTTTTTTTAGTTTTGAGGAGAAATTCAGGAGTTCTCTGATTTGAACAGAGGAAAAAAAACAAACACTGACTTTTTGAAAGTAAGCGTGCGTTAACTGTGACTGGATGATGATGATGATGATGATGATGATGAGAGTGTATCATGTTTCTGAGTCTGACAGTAGTGAGGAGCTGAATCACTACAAGCCTTCATCTCGCTACCGTTGCTCTCAACATCCGTTCTATAAAAAATGCAATCCCTTATTCTGCAGTTTGACCAACAGCTTCATTTTAAGTTTACAATGCAGAGACGTCCCTTCTTCTTCCTCCCCTACTTCATTCTGTCCCCTCTGTGGCTGAAACGGGGGAACAATGAGCTCATTGGAACCGTATGAACACCAGCATGAACAACTTGGGACTTTCTCTCTCTCTGAAACCTCCCACGATGCCCCACACGGCTGATAGAGCATGCCTGTGAAGCTCACAAGATGCAAAAAATAAAAACAAAAGAGAACAAAAGCTTTACAAAGAATGCACGAAGCAGACAAGCTTCTGAGGCGATGACTCGGCTGAGAGCTTAAAACAAAACAAAAAAAATGCACCCCATCAGCAATCAGTTGTCCCAACCGGAGTTTCTGAGGGGAGTTATTGTTTGTGTGTTCGTATGTGAACAATAAGCCCTCTTCCTCATCATTAGACATTATAGTTTCAAGTCTCATCTCAGGATCGTTCGAAGACTGTGAAACTAGACCGGACCAACTATTGTATGAAGGAATGTTCTTTGACTGGCACATGGACCGTGCAGGACCATTTTGAAATAAAATAGCCTTGATGTTCAACCCTTTATTGCTGTGACAAACATTTTAATGGTTTTAATTGCGATCCAGGTGCAGTATCCCTTTGTTTTGAGAGGAGCAGCGTGTCCTAAGTCTTGTTTTCTAATTCAGAAACACAATAATGATCGTTGGCTGTGCTGCTGTGGAACGAACAGCAATAATTAATTATTATAACGCAGTTTAGCTCTCAGGTGAGGCTTGCTCAGGATGCAGGACGTCTAGCTGGCTAGACTTGACTACACTGACCGGTGGCTCCAACTATAAGCTCTGTCTCCCCCCGCCCTTTTTTTAAATTACTTTTTTTGCCTTTCTGGAGTTTGATGCTCAGGTGTTGTGTTGCTGATTGACAGCAATATATCAACAGCCACTAGATGGCGATAGCTATACGCACTTATTTTACCCTGTATATGTAAAAGATCCATGTTTTCTTTAATGTTTAAGTGGAATTTCAGTTGTTTACCACGATCATCCAAGTCTTAAAAATCCCAGCAATACAATAGTTTTCCTATCTGATAGTTTGAAGAGGGATACTGCATTTGTGAAAGCCTTTTTTTAATCGCTTTTTGTCATTATTGATCTCATCAGCCGGGTTAACCATGTGCGATTACAGCTCATGAATATGGAGCCAGAGACGAGGGCCTACAGCTCCTCTTGGTTTTCCCATCTCAGTGTTATTCCTGTATATAAACAAATGTAAAAATGCAGTGATATGTTTTTTTTTTGTTTGTTTTGTCTTGAATCACAAAGCTCTGGCTGGTTTAAAATAATGATAAAGAAGTACTTGTATCAGTATTGATATAACACTACTCCAGAGAGGTGTGAGACACAAAACCAAGTGCGAATCTGAAATTCTGCTGATGAATTAATTCAATTTTTTTTTTTTTTTTGCTGGAGAGTTTTGAAAACCCTGCAGCAGCAGCTTTCCCCTAGCGTCCCTCATTTCTCTTGTTTTTGTGAAACAACCTTGTGTAATGTGACGGGCTGGGTGGTCTGATAAAGCTCTTAATAATAACACTGTCTTTTCTGGCTCACGTCCTGTGAAATTTGATTGTTGTGTTTTAATTTAATGTCTCTCTCGCTTTGTAGCTGGCCTACATAATTAATGAATTAATTTATTTAGAAATGACTGGTCAGAAGGAGTATTTATCATTTCAGGCAGCTTCAGAAATGTCATGACCAACTGTTTTTGGTTTTTTTTCTTTTTTCTTTCCCTAAAAAGTATGGTTTTAAAGGAAGCACAATGATGAAGTGTGAGAAGAGGACAGTATTTGTATGAACAAAAATGTTGTCATATCATCCAACCCTGCTGGGGGACCGTTCATCTTTTAGATTATTGTTGATTAAGCTGGCATAAATAGTTAGAAGCATACCTAAAATGTTCTCATCTCATCAGAGCCTGGAGGCACACGTGAGGCCAATTTCTCTCATTCCTCTCATTTTTAATGAAATATCAATAACTTGCATCTGAATTTCTGTGAATTAGATTTTCTAACTGTGGACATCATGTTACCTCAATCTATGTATCGAACCATTTTGATTTTGCTTTCGTTCCCTGTCGAATGGCATTATGATCAACCAATCCTGTCAGTTTCCTGTATTCATCAGTGTACAGTGCAATAGGAAAATAAAATCAAAGCAAACAACTGCATGGAATAAATGCTGACGTACTGTACTCAAAACATGGTGATCTGCCTCTTTTGTCACAAAGATCTGTTTGACTGACGCTGCAATTAGGTGAATTGTTCAGCCGAGTTATTTTTTGTGTCTTGAGCTAAAAAGCTGACAGGGGCCTGTAGAGTTTGAGATGTAGTTCTTGGAGATTTTAAGAGCTTCTCTGAGGTTTTTGCATCGTTTGACCTCGAGGTGAACTCGTTGAGACTTCCACCTTTGGGACAATTGTCAGCTGTGATGCAGCACAGCTGCTCTCCACCAGCTGCAGAGATTATTTATGTTTTTGTGACAGAAGCTGTGCCTGGTTGGCTGCAGGTATCACTGATTCCCAGGAGGCGTTTCAGATCAGCTGTCCGAAGAAAAGTCTTTAATTTTATCTTTAGAATTTGCTGAAGTGAGGTCCTAAAGGTACACATCACATTGCGTTGGTATTTTGGACTTTATTTGGTAAAATGTCATGCAAACATCGTTGCTTTAACTTTCCATCTTAAACTGAAAAAAATAAAGACAATGAAGAGTTTCACACTAGTTTTGGAAAACTAAGAACCAAATACTTTTATTTAGGTGACTAATTTCTTTTTTTCTTTTTTTTGTGGAAAATATTTAACTTGAGAAAAATAACATTTTTTACATGCAAGTTAAGTTTGTAGAATATTCGTTTATTTCTCACTTTAAGACACAAACAAAATACATGTTTTCCATACGATAAAAAGTATGATTACAATATAAAATTCTATTTGATTCAATAAAAAAATAGATATTTTAGCCAATCAAAATATTTGAGTTTTGAATATTTTGGTAGCTATAGGCAAATCTGTGATTTTATGTGTTACAAGTAATCATATGAGAACCGTCACGCCTACAGTCACGTTGAGTCTCAGTTTTCTGCAGTGATTTGATAGCATGTTTTTAGTGATAGTATTTTCCCGACGTCAGCTGCTGCTGTGCGCTCTGTCACGTTTACAACAAACTGCGGTGTTTTTAAACTCCGCCCCCTCACTTATTGACGTTCGATAAAAATCCGCAGGCAGCCGAAACTACACTCAGATGCATCAAATCAACTCAAACTCCCATTTTAAAATGATATACCTTGTTTTAGGGGTGTGGCAGTTTCTAAACGCTTATCTGCTTTGATACGATTAGCATAATCCCATCTAGTGTAATTAATCCGTGTTGTACGTGCTGTATCGACCTGGTTCGTGGGGTGGAGTTTAGGCAGGGAACTAGAAGAAAACAATCTGCGCCGCGCGGCGCTGGGTTGTAAATTGAACGCACTTTGTTCACTCCCTTTGTTGAAGTGGGCGGAGCCAGGGATCAGAGGTGTATCGTTTGGGGTGGGGGTTTCACCGTTCTACTAAAACAAGGAAGCTACCACAGCTGGAGTAGTACGCATGATTGACTGCAACGTGGGTTTATCAAGCCAACGAGATTGAAAAAAAAAACAAACAAAAAAATCACCCAGTTTTTTTTTATCGTGAGGTGAGCGGGTCAAGATGTGTTCGATGGACTTGGAGAAGCTGAAGATGACCGGGGCTGGTCGGGCCATCGCCGTGCTGACCAGTGGTGGAGATGCACAAGGTGACCTTAAACGCAACACTGGGCGCATTGAAACAGATTTAATTTGTAGACGATGTGCTGTAAATCCGAATCTGTATCAACCGAGGGGTTGTTTACACAGCGATGGATGTATTTATTTATTTATTTTCTGAATCGGCTTCTGTGACAGTAATGCAAGTTAAAAAATATCCACTTATTTAGCTATTCAGGGGTCAAAGGACACAAATGGCACGTGAATATAACACTGTATTATTATATGCAAATCATACAGGGTTCAGGGTGCGTTTATGAGATTGGAATTAGAGGACCTGAAGCGTGAGGCCCTCTGTAGTCAAGGCAAAGGATCTGCATGTGTTGGAATTTGATACACCTATTCAATTATTAACCTCAGATGTTGCTTATTTAGGCTATATTAAAAATAATTAATACACAAAAAACTGTGATAGTACCTTAGGTTAAAAATCACAGCAATATGCAACTACAAAGCAACACAACTGAGCCAATCCAGCTGCAGTAAATAACCAATCTTCAGTTTTTTAAATCACTTGTTAGAAATCAAACACATCAGATCCTATATTTAGTGAATGGATTGATTTTTTTAAAATAGTAACTATCAATCTGATGTGACTATTTTAACAGCACTGGTATTGGTTTCCTATTTTGCTGCAAATGCAGTATTTGAGGTTACAGAGTTATTTGAAGCTTCATTCCTAAAATTCAAATCTTTTACTTTTCATCAAAATACAGCCAGTAGATTATTGGAAGATAAACTGCAGAAGTGGGTGTAAAACTGCAGATGTTGTGATTATAATCGTTTCTGTTTGTTTTCCCCCAGGCTATTTTTATACAAGCAAGGCGAAAGTTATGATGACTCTGCAAAAACAATCGCAGCCAGTTCAAATAAACGCGCTCGTATGGTTACGTAAAAACAATAGGAGGATTAGATTCATGCAAATCCTTTTAAAGGCCTGTTATTGGAGAACCAACGGCACCTTTGCTTAATACCTGCTAAAGAAATCCAGTGAACAGTTTGGTTTCTTCATAAGGAGTTGTGATGCAACAGACTGTGGGCAAATCAAGAGGTGGAATTGAGTGTAATGCTTTTTTTTGCACCCAGGAATGAACGCTGCCGTCCGAGCCGTGGCCAGGATGGGCATTTACGTGGGGGCCAAGGTTTATCTCATCCATGAGGTAAACGCACCTTTATGACAAACATTCGCTCTGATCCAGTTCAGCTGGAATTTATCACGTTGTTCTTTTCCCCAGGGGTACCAGGGTTTGGTTGACGGTGGAGACAACATCAAGTTAGCCCACTGGCAAAGTGTGAGCAACATCATCCAGCTGGTAGGTTGAAACTTATTACTGTAATAATAAAAGGCCATTCTTGCAGCAGACTTGAACGTGGGCAAACATTGGTGTTATTAGTCGCACTATAAACTCTTGTTAAGCAAACCTATTGTGGCCTAATATAATCTGTGTTTATTTATTAAGTTTTTAATTCCAAATTTGATTAATTTACCCATGCACGCTCACTTAGCTAGCTGCACAGCTCAGAGGAAGCTTTGCAGTGTTTGTCTTGAACTGATTTCATTTAAAATGGTTATTTATAAACGATTGTTCTGTTTTCCTCTATTTTTGAGTCATGAGCCCAGAATGAGGAAGCATCATCCTGGTTTTTCCCTGATGTTTCTGCTGCAGGGTGGGACGGTGATAGGGAGCGCCCGCTGCAAGGCCTTCACGACCCGCGAGGGCAGGATTGCTGCCGCCTTCAACCTGGTGAAGAAAGGCGTCACCAACCTGTGTGTGTGCGGCGGAGACGGCAGCCTCACCGGAGCCAACACCTTCCGCAGCGAGTGGAGCGGTCTGCTGGACGAGCTCGTGCAGAAAGGTAAAGCGGCTCACCTTCTGTGTAACGGTCTGTGGTGAAAACGTGGGGGGGGGAATGAAATTCCTGCATGTGTGTATCTTCAGGAAGGATCACAGACACGCTGGCAATGCAGCACAGCCACCTGAACATTGTTGGGCTTGTGGGCTCTATAGACAATGACTTTTGTGGCACCGACATGACCATCGGAGCCGATTCTGCTCTGCATCGCATCATGGAGATCATTGACGCCATCATGACCACGGCTCAGAGGTCTGTGTGACACTGAATATGCTTATTGTGTGGGAAAACATCTAGTTTCTGTAAAAAATAATTTAATTATGCGGTTTTATTCCTTCCTACAGCCACCAGCGCACATTTGTTCTTGAAGTCATGGGCCGCCACTGTGGGTGAGCAACACTTTTTTTCCCCCTCCTTACAGTTTTTTTATAAACTACTGATGAATACAAGAAATCAATGTAATTTTTCTGCATTGTTTTTTAAGATATTTGGCCCTGGTGTCGGCGCTGGCATCTGGAGCAGACTGGCTCTTCATACCAGAGTCTCCTCCTCTGGAGGGCTGGGAGGATCACATGTGTGCACGTCTTGAAAGGGTAGAACACACGCTCACAAAAATGTCCACAGAGCCTCTTTGTTTGATCTGTTTAAGGTAATAGAAACATAAAAAGCTTGTTTTGATTAATTTACAATCTAAAATGTATTTTTGTGAACTTTTAGAGCCGCACAAAGGGGTCAAGGCTGAACATTATAATTGTCGCAGAGGGAGCCATAGATTCACATGGCAAGCCCATCTCTTCAAATTACATAAAAGATGTGAGTTTTATCGTTTCATTATTGCTATGATTTTATTACAGTTTGAGTTATGTCAAACCCATAGTTCACCATGATCCTTTTCTGTGTGTTTGAAGCTGGTGATTAAAAGGTTGGGCTACGACACCAGAGTGACTGTGCTCGGCCACGTCCAGCGAGGAGGACTCCCATCTGCATTTGACAGAATACTGGTGAGCTTAATATGTTTTACTGACAACTATTGGTGTTTATTTAATGTCTGTTTCATTAGAACTTTTGTTCATTTTGACCATTGTGAAAATGGGAAAACTCCTGCAACTGTAATGCTAACAGTTTAGGGGAAAAAACTCTCTTTGATCTGTTGTGATATTTTCGCAGCGTGGCTGTTGGATCAATCCTAGGCACAATGTGTGTTGGCAGGATTGGATGTATAAAGGTTAAAGCAGTACACTGATTATGTCATGGTGTCCAAGTCCAGTTTTTCTCTCACTTAACTGTCTTCATTAATCAGGTTTTTTTGTTGTTGTTTTTCTGTATTTATTTATTTTGTTGCCCCAAAGCTTTTTCCATTTATTTCAGCTACACTGGACCATTTGTTTGCTCTCCCCTATTTATAGTTCTGTGAACTTGTTGCTTTACTGCTCTGTGCATACAACCCTGAAAAACACTGTTAATGAGATCAGATAAGCCTCACTTTTATAAGTGGCATATGGCAAAACCTAATCATATAAAATACGGGTCTGGCAGTCACTACACCAAACATCATAAATGATCAGAACCCTCATGTTGACCAGGTGGAAAGACAAATATGTGACCTGAACACGTATCACGGTGCTCTTTAACTGCTTACTAAGACTTTGCTTTGCTATAATTTATGTCAGCACTTTGTAAATTCCAGTGTTTGCAAATGTACATGTGTTTTCAGAGCAGTAAGCTGGGTGTGGAGGCAGTTGTTGCCCTGTTGGAGGCTACTCCGGAGACCCCTGCCTGTGTCATAGGTCTGTCAGGGAACCATGCAGTCCGCCTGCCCCTCATGGAGTGTGTGGACATGGTGAGTTTCCCTGCCCTTCCTGTTTGATCGATTTTTAATGAGCACACGAGGTGGTGGGGGATGGTTGCTAATTCTGCACCGTCTTTTGCAGACTAAGCTGGTGCAGAAAGCCATGAGCGAGAGGAGGTTTGATGAAGCTGTTCAACTGCGTGGCGGGTAAGGGTCAAAACTTAAGACTTTCCTTTCAATGCAAATACATGCAGCTAAAATAACTCCTATGATCCCTGCAGGAGTTTTGAGAACAACTGGAACATCTACAAACTTCTTGCCTTCCCAAAACCGGTCCAGACTGAGGTGCATTTATCACACTTGCACATTTTTAACCCTAAGATGTGCAAGAGTCACAGAATGCAATATGTCTGACTCTTGTTCTCTTTTAGAGCAATTTCTCCGTGGCTATTCTGAATGTGGGAGCTCCAGCTGGAGGGATGAATGCAGCCGTGAGGTCAGCCACCAGAGTACTACTTGCTTATGGACACAAGGTCTACGGCGTCCACGATGGTTTTGAAGGGCTCGCCAATGATGCGGTGTGACTTCGTTTTTATCACGTAGATGGGAATTTTAGCATATTAACATGTAGGAAACTGTGAGGAAACGGTTTGTATTTCTGTTTAGATATTTGAGATGAAATGGCACAATGTGGCTGGATGGACGGGCCAGGGCGGCTCGTTGCTGGGAACAAAACGGTGAGGAAGAGGATACATTTTTGTTTCTTTAATTTAAAGTAATCTCAACTATATTAAAAAAGACCAAATTCAACATTGGAAATGGTAGAGTTAAAAAAACAAACTATACTATATTCACACCATTTTTCAGGACCCGTCCTGCAACAAATATGGAGAAGATCGTCGAAAACATCAGCAAGTACAACATCTCAGCTCTGCTCATCATAGGAGGATTTGAGGTACATCTCGCCAACATTTTGTACTCTCAAATTCACTGAGTAGTAATTAGTTGTGTCAGCGTTTCAGTTCTTCTGTCTGCCACTCCAACAGGGATATGAAGGAGTTCTGCAGCTGTATGAAGCCCGCGGTCACTATGATGAGCTTTGCATCCCCATGTGCGTCGTCCCAGCAACCATCAGCAACAACGTCCCTGGAACTGACTTCAGTCTGGGCGCAGACACTGCTGTCAACGCTGCTATGGAAGTAATTCTGCACAAACTACACGCTTTATTTGTGCAAACTGAACTGTTTGCGTATATTGTCACATATCTGGTCAGTGTTTAGTCCTTTTTTTTAAAAAAAGAGTAGACACTTCACACTTGTATACTCAGGAAGTTTGTCTCATAAATTCTGTTTATGTCGAATCATTTATCAGGGATGCGATAAGATCAAGCAGTCTGCCTCTGGTACCAAGAGGCGAGTGTTTGTGGTGGAGACAATGGGTGGCTACTGTGGCTATCTGGCAACCTGCACTGGGATAGCTGTGGGTGCTGATGCTGCTTACATCTTTGAAGAGCCATTCAACATTCAGGACCTCAAGGTGAGACCAGAAGAAAATAAAGAGGAAAAAAAGCCCATGATTCTTTTTGTTAGTTTGTAATGTTCATCTCCTAATGTGTCCTGTCCAGACCAATGTGGAGCATTTGGCTGAAAAGATGAAGAAGGACATCCAGAGAGGTCTAGTCTTAAGGTGTGTCCTGGTGCAAACATTTAAGCAGAGCTCTTTTCCTTTAAAAATGTGTGCTTTTATATATCTGAATGGACAATGAAAAAAGGTGTCGGCTAGAAAGAATTTATCGTTTTGCATAAACACTGAAGCAAAAATGCAGTTTAGGGAGTCGAGGAACACATTGCAGTGATTTGATTGGGCTTTAAAACTGAGTATTATTGGAAGATGATGTTATCTGAGGGTCTAAGTACATGCAGCATTATTAACCACTCTGGATGCGAATCAGCTGTCCGCTTGTGGTCACCTGACATGGATTATAAAACTGGGTGTAACCAGGGCCTTTGGAGTTGTACTTTATCATTTAGTTTTGAGATATTTATCAGTGGACTGACACACAAAGACCAACCTGACATACTGATGGTAAACTTGATTTATGTCTGGGTCTGTTTGTTAATATGCTAACATTTGCTAATCACTAAAGAACTACCTTAGCTGGTAGGTATTTGGTTAAAAATCAATCATGAAACATTTTGTTCAACAGGACTTGACAAAGTTCCATTAAATTTGATAGAAATATCACGTTTGAACCAAGTATTTAGGTCTGGTTGTCACATGCAATAATATCAGATTTTTCCTTTTTCTAACAGGAATGAAAACTGCCATCAGAATTATTCGACTGACTTCATTTATAGGCTGTATTCAGAGGAGGGGAAAGGTGTTTTTGATTGCAGAGTCAATGTGTTGGGACACCTCCAGCAGGTAGATACTAAAATACTTTCTTTTTTTTTTGCTTTATAGTACCATCAGATATTTTATTTGAGCATATTTAATGTCCTGAAGGTTTTTAGTGCTTTATTTAAACTCTATGCATTTGTGTTGTAGGGAGGTGCTCCGACTCCCTTTGATAGAAATTTTGGCACCAAGTTAGGTGTGAAGGCCACAGAGTGGATTTCGGAGCAGTTGAAGGAAAACTTCAGACAAGGTTAATCTACACTCCTTGAAAACATAAACCCAAATCAAACATCTGAGGTTTAATGACAAAATTGTTCTTTCTCCCCTCAGGTCGTGTGTTTGCAAACTCTCCAGAAACTGCGTGTGTGCTCGGCCTCAACAGGAAGATTGTCTCATTCATCCCTGTCACAGATCTGAAGGCTATCACAGATTTTGAGTAAGTGGTTCAAACAAAAGTGTCCCTCTTTGTCAAATACCTGGAGGATAATCACTGATCACTCAGTATTTTCTATTTTTCAGACATCGAATGCCAAAGGTTCAATGGTGGTCCAATTTGCGTCCGTTGTTGAAAATGTTGGCCAGGTACCAAACCAACTTCTGTGAATACGTTCCTGGAGAGATCGCACACGTGACCCGACGCTCCCTCAGCATTGATGCAGGATACTAGTCTCTCAAACCACTGAGTTGCATGCTACTGACCCCTCATCTCTCCTTCCTGTTTCAGTAACTACATCGTAGCTCAGGAATGTGATGTTTCAGTGTTCTCCCTCTAAACCTTGTTCTGTGGGTTTTGAATGAAAGTAATCCTTGCTTGCATGTAAATCTGCTTCTTTCAGAAACGTATATCTGCACAATTACTGTATGAATATTCAGATTTCCTGTACTCCAGTTGAATCTCTCCTCTCCAAGCACAGTTTGTTTCACACTATCCTCTAGAACTATAGGATGATTTTTTTTTTGTTTATTATATATTTTTTTAGTTTGCCGACGCATAGATTATCAATGCCCTAAAGAGCAGATTCCCTATTTCATATATAGCACCTCTATATTGCCTCTAAAGATAAAAGACCCTGCTTATGACTAAATATACTTTTTCCCAAATGTAATTTTGCCAGTATCACAATAACTCAGTTAATCAAGATATATTAGTGTAATCCAAGTATTCATTTATTAACTGACAATTTTTTTACAGAGATTTTTTTAATAACTCCAAGGTGCTATCAAACTGCTGCTACAGACAACCAGGCGTGCCACAAATCTAAGGTTTTATAAAGTATTAGAATATAATGCATGCAAAATATGAATGGAGGTGGAATGTGTTTATTTTTTAAATCCTATATGAAAAGACCAATGCTGAGCCATTAAACAAATGGTCAGGTGCCTTCATTAAAAGAAGGTTTCCAATTATGTTTTAACTTAGCCTATTAAAGTAAATAAATCTACAAACATATGTAGTATTTGTGTTCTGTGTACTAATGTGACTGTTGGATTCAAGAAACTGCAAAGTTGTTCAGTTTTGTATTTTTTTAGACTGAAACAATGCTTCTGTCACTTTTTCAAATGAGCAAGTTTTAACAGACCATTTGTTACCATGTAAAAAGTTGCTCCACAACAATTTCAAAATAAATCTATAAAGGTGTATGAACTACTGTTGTGTATTAAGATTTATATTGATGCTCTAATGTCAATAAATGTTATGACACTATTACAAATATTTTGTTGTGTCATTTACTCAAATAACTCTTTGACCAAGACCAAACGGAATTGATTAGTCAAACTTATTAACATAAGGGAACAAAGAAACATTTGTTTATCTTAGAAGTTGAATGAAAAAGGAAACTCATCCCTGTTCTCTTTGCTGGATGACTGAGGATTCTTGGTACTGAAAGCAAATTGGAAACCTTCACTTTGCACTGATTGGTTAAACAGAAATTCAGGACCTGCAAAGTCAGATACATACCTGCTGTTAAATAAATGTAAGTGATCACAAAAACAAACTGACTAAATACTTACAACTTGAAGGCTTTGACTCTACGGCTTTCTGTAAAGAAATAAAAAGGGAATTTAAAACATGTTTAAAATAGTACACCCAGAAAAAATTGCATTACCTTCTCGGCGAAAAAGGTATCGGTGAAAGCAAAGGACGAGTCCTGCAACAACATTCAGAGTCGATTCCAAAACAAAGATTGGTTGTAAATGTATTTGTTTATCTCACCTCTTCCTGCGATGAGCCCATATCAAATCCAAATCCAGAAAAGGATGATGAGCTTACATTGGAGTTCAAGGAGAACATGAAAGCTGGTGACTTATTGTCAGAGGAACATCGATGTGGAGAGTTGGTGGGGCTAAAGCTGAAGTCAACACAGGAAGAACAATCCTCAGATGCTCTTATCACAATGATTGAAAATATCAAAAAACAGAAAATAAATTCACTTGAATGGAAATGTTGGAGTTGAAAGCACAGGTGATTTTTCTGTGAAAGGTTGAGGGTTAACTTCTTGAAATGTTTCCTGATGGTCCTCTTCAGCTGGAGACTTCTCTTCTTCTGTGGGTTCTCTGGTCTGCATCTCATCTTCCAGGACATCATCTACACCTGATCCAATCGGCTGCTGCTCCTGGGATCAAAACAGAATAAAAATGTGTAAAAACATCTCTAACAGCAGAGCACAAACTTCACTTTTAACAGTGAGTTTCCCATACGAATGTAAAAATATGAGAATTCAATTAACACCAACTTTCCACAGATAAAATGTAATTATTTACAGAGGTCAGGTAGAAAAAAGTCCTTTATTACATAACTAACAAGGGCCTATCTGGTACATGTTAATCCAATTAACTAATCTAATTTATTCTGCATTTAGAGGTTGCTACCAAGATAAAAAAGAAAGAAAAATATGTAATACGGTTTTCTTTTGTTTGAAACGTATTACCTTGTAAATTTTGGGCTTCTTTAAAACTATGCCCTGCTGTGTTTTAAGGGTTAAAAACCGTAAGTTAAGTAAATATTCACCAAATCACTGCTGAGATGTTGAGTAAAACCATAAGCCTGGACAATATATCAGCGCAGTAGCTCCCTTAAGAATATATGAAAACTGTTTTTGCCTTGACTTCCAAATAAGTAACACTGAGGCAGATGTTTCAAAAA
>JAVKLF010000132.1:7337119-7352954 GCA_034783495.1 Millerichthys robustus
AAAATCACAGGATTATGTTAAATTAGATTGACTATAGTGACCTGATAGGTAATTAAGTGATCCTTGAGCAGACATAAAGCATAAATAGTGAGGAAAATTATAAGAACCTTGTCCTCTTTTGAAGTTTCCTCATCCTGTGCTCCATGCATTTCATATGATTGACTTTGCTTTGAAAAAAAAATATTCTGATGAAATCAAAACTAATAATAACAATTAAATAAGAATAATATTTAGTGATTTAAAAAAATAGATTAATTTTACCTGCTGGTAGGACCAAATTTTTTCATTTGTTTTTTCAGGAGAAGAAAAACGGGCAGGTGGATCCGGCACGTTCTGCTCCTGAATCTCCACAGCGGTTGTCTTTACAGATGTTTCATACTCATTCTGCAAAACGAAAATATCACAGAAACAAAATGACCTTTTACGTTTTATGGCCCAGTTGCTTAAATTGTGTCGGTTTAAAAATGCTAAAATTTTGTATCTGCTTACAGCTGTCTGGTCGAGATGACTAGATGAGACATCCATAATGGAGGAATCACTGCTCTCCTTTGCTTGATGTTCCAATTGCTCTCCTTGTTCCATTGTGGGTTGCTCATCGAAAGCACTGCATAGAAAAATCAACTCCATCGATAAAAAAACATGCTTTGATGAATACGTATGTATGAATTTTTCACCTGAACATTTACCTGTCCGGTAGCTCCTCAGTGGAGAAAAAATTCACTGTTAAATCTGTTCAGAAACAAATTAAAATTAACTTTAAAATATTTCCGGTCTAGAAAAGTAATGAAATAAAAAAAAATGGTTTATTACCAGTGAGATGAGCCAGCTTCTTCTGTTTAGTCATTATTTGATCATCACAGGCCTTAATTCGACCCTCAATTTTTTCTTTATCAGCCTGCAGAGTGAGTAGCTTTTGAGCCAGAGGATTTTGGTGATAATACGCTTTGAATGATTGCAGTGTCTTTCTATGGCTTGAAATCCTCTCTTCAAAGACCTCCCTTGTAGGTTTACGAATAAAGAACAATTAGGCTTTCTAAAAAAACATTAATTGCAGAAAAGGTTCTTTAGTCATAAATAAAACTGTTGATGGTACCCACAGGTCACTGTTGTAGCTGGCTTTTCTGCTTTCTAGTTCTGTTTTCATCGTCTGTTTGTACTGAAGGAGCAGCTTGTTGGTCACCTTCGTGCTGGGGTTTCATGGGTTAAAAAAGTATTAAAAATACCACAATACAGTCCACCTGTTATGACAATCAAACTTCAAATTTGATTACAACTGACAAAGATTCATCAGGGTTTAGTGTAGGTATCATTTGGTCATCCATATATTTCTACATGTTCATACGTTTTTGCATTTTCTTTATACTTCGTCACAGCGCTCTGTGTCACACTGGCTTGTTCTTCAAGTTTTGTGATATTGTCTTGGATGGTTCCAATGTAGGACTTCTTCTTTGCAATGTCATCTCTGCAGTCTGTTGACAAAACCAGTTTAACACTTACTGGGAACTGATCGATAATTTTAGCAAGAGCAAATTACTAAACAGGCCATAAAGTCAAAGGGCCACTAACTTTATCACAAAAATAATGTAATAGTATATAAATATCAAACTAAGATGTAGAAGAAATGTATAAAAGAAGACATGTAAAATCATTTAAATTTGTTCTTACTGTTTCTAATAAATATTTAGTTTCTTTCAGAATGGTCATCCTGACCGTTTGTGGGACATGTGTGAGTCTTTTGCACATTTTTGTCCAAATGCAGTCTATGCTACAGAAAACAAAGACAGGAAACCTTCAACAATAGATGTAGGGGTATATCTGCCTTCAAGGGGAAATTCTTTAGAAAAAAAAGAACCAAAGATGTATTGCTACTTTTGCAAACGTTTTGTGATTAATTCTCATCTAAAACAAACAAACAAAAAAGAGTAAAAGCTATGAAAGAAAAACAAGTGAAAGGATTTTTAAAAAATGACATCAACACAGTAGCAGTCTATTTTAGTTCAATTAAGACATAAGCTTCACTCCCATTCCACATTTATTTTGGTAAATTGTTAACATAGTAATATTAAGACGTACTTTTAATTTGCTGGTTGATATGATTCTTCTTCTGAGACAGCTCCCGAGTTTCTAGAGCTACAACAAAAACAACAGCAGGTAAAACTCAAGAGCCAAAAGCCTATAAATTTGTAACTTGTCAGTAAGTAGCAACTACAAATTAGGCCATATATTTATAAATAACAAAGCCTCTGTTAAAAATTAATAAACTTACCCAACTGAAAAAGGAGACCATCAATATTGTTGGTTGAATACTGCTCCTCGTTCATTTTTTTTCACTGGAAGAACTTAGCTTGTTAGCTAACAAACGGTTGGACGGAAAAATAACTTTTTCTTTAAAAACAATACAAAAAGCCTGTTGTATTTTTAAATAATATAGCGTTAGGCAAATAATATAAAATAAAATTGTAATATGTTTTAATTTTAATTAAAAACTATTAAAATAACGCTGACTAAATAACAGACACACGATGTAATTAGCTCGTATCTGATCACGTGACCGGTAGGGGCTAAGGGACAGGAACAGACGTTTATTCTACAAGACATATGTTTATATAAATCATTGTGCAGCAATAAATACACTGAAAAAAATATTATTAGAAGTAAAAGTGTAGCTTTTATAATAAACCAGTGTATTTTTATGTATGTTTTATGTGAATACATTATATTGAGGATTAGTGACAGTGATATTTATGTTTTAGACATTTTTTTTCATTTACAGTCGTTAAAGATTTATGCTAAAGCCATATTCTGGATCTTTGCTCTAATAATTTTATAATCTGCGTTTTCCGCTTTTTTCCACCATCATTTCCGCTCTGGATTGCGAGGATTGACGTAATAATTTGAGGTTTACGTAAATGTGGGATTAGTGCTATTCTAGAAACCATTTTTACGTAAATTGCGTAGCGCATCTGTATGGTCAAAAACAAAACGCTTTGATGCTTGTGTTGTTCCTGCGATGTGTCAGGTGATCCGGTGATTTGTTCACGCACGGTTCGGATCTTCTACCCGCAGATCTTTTATTTTAAAGGTAGTATTTTTTTTTTGTTGGGGAAAAAACGTTAAAGTAGCATTTCATATTCGCCGGCTGGCGTTTAGCAGACAAAAGCGGACATGGGTGGGATTTAAATGGGAGGGGATCAGCTGTATGAAGGGTCGCTTTTGTCGATTTTACCCTTTTCCTGTAACAATGTATGCATTTTAATGGATCCGCCCGTCTGTGGTCGTTTTTATTCTGTCAAAGATTAGGATGATGGGCTTTTTTAGTTCATTTGCAGCACTTGGACAACCTGTCAAAGAGACATCCTCCTAACCCTAGCAAATCCAAGCTCTCCTGCATTGTTTGTGTTACATTTTTCCTCTATTCATCCAGATAAGTGACGTTCCCTGGAGGTAATCAGTCAGCACCGGCACATGCAGGGGGAATAAAAAGGAAAAATCTGATCCTGGATGACTAACACTGAGGGTACTGATTTGAACAAAACAAACCAGCTTTTCCTAATTCCCTCCTTTTCTCTTTATTTGTGTGTTGCCTTGCAATCAGCTACGTCTTATTTGAGCAAAAATAACCCAACGGCCAGAATTTACCTGTCTGAGAGACATCATGGCACAGGTGGAGGAGGCTCAAACAGTGAGTGAAAGCAGCCCCCAGATGGTCTCCTTAAGATCAGACGTATCAGAGAGCCATGCAGACGATGGAGAGGCAGGTCCCTCTATGAGGCGGAAGAGGAGGAAGAAGAAAGAGCCACGTCCAGAGTCCGTCATCGTGTACCGCTCTGAAGTGGAGCGTGCACCCGGAGAAGACCAGAGCGGTGAGGACGGAGGAGAGAGGAGCACTGAGGAGGGAGCAAAGTTCCTCTGCACACCTACAGGCGAGGGTAAAAGGGCTGTTGTGTTGTGTTAGAGTTATAAAACCACATTCCCGTGTTAATACTACATTCAATTTAACCCTTTATAAAAGACAAATTTAAAAAAGACTTGCTTGATTTCATTTTACCCCAGGAGGAGGCTGGAATCTTGCTCCGGACAGCCGCTACGTGACCCTGACAGGCACCATCACGCGTGGAAAGAAGAAGGGTCAAGTGGTGGATATACACGTCACCTTGACGGAAAAGGAACTGAGGGAATTGGCCAAGTCCAAGGAGCGTCTCAATGCAGAGTGTGAGGCAGGAGAGAGCTCCAAACGCTCCTGTACCTTAGGTGTGTGTCAGGGACCCCACGTTGTCCTGTGGAGCATATCCTGTGCTCCTGTAGTTTTCCTCCTTTCCTTCATCACCTCCTTCTACTACGGCACTCTCACCTGGTACAACGTCTTCCTGGTGTACAACGAGGAGCGGACGTTTTGGCACAAAATCACCATTTGCCCCTTCCTCATCATCTTCTACCCCGTGCTCATCATGCCCTTGGCACTGTCGCTGGCTCTGTATTCGGCGGTGGTGCAGGTGTCCTGGGCCTTCAGCGAGTGGTGGCAGGCGGTGCGAGACCTGGAAAAAGGTTTCTGTGGCTGGGCCTGTGGGAAGCTGGGCCTGGAGGACTGTTCACCCTACAGCATAGTGGAGCTGCTTGACTCAGACACGGTTTGTGGCACTCTGCAGAGCAAGGCCCCCAGTGAATTTGCCCAGACATCATCAGTTTGAAACAGCAGATTTTAAAATAATGGCACATATTTTTTGTTGACTTCAAATAATTCATTAAGTTTCAAGAAACCTCAAGCATAGGTTTACATGTTGCTTTCTGACTTTGAAGATCTTCTGTTGGCAGTTTTCTTTTTTCAAGGTCCACTTACTTGATCATCATTAAATAAAGAACCTTCTTCTTGCTGAGAGCTACAGAAGAAGATGCTCAAAATCTGCAAAGTATAACTCAACAAACACTGCCCAAATTATCTTTAGGCAATGAACTATTTCTACAAATAAAAGTGTTATTGAACTGTGAGCATGATTGGTTGTTATGGATCAAGTTTTATATTTAGGTGTTGTTTTGCACAGGTCTGTTAAAAAAAAGCCACCAGTGGCTACTTTTCAACACATTAGCCTTGGCTTGCACAGCCATGGTGATGGTGCTCTTCCACATTCTACTGTAAAACCAAATTTCACTTCCTTTGTAAATACCCTACCTAAATATTTGCGATAACTGCAGAGTTGGTGCAACGTCAGCTATAAAAGCAAGATGTGTTTGTTCCATCATTGTAATCATCCTTATGTTATAGCTGAAGCTGGATGGGCATCTGTCCTGCAACCTCTGCTGCAGGCCACGTAAAGTTTGGAAATTTGTCCCGTTCTACTGCGATCATCTTCACCACGTCAAAACACTTTTCTGCTTCTTGTACAGACTGTTTGTCCCCCATCCTGCATTTATTTTCTGCATCTTAAAATGATTTTAATAAGTTCTATGAAATGACTAAAAGTGAAAGTCTGCTAATCCTCCTTTTTCTTTCCACGTCAGTGTCTTTTTTCCAAACATTTCTGAATCCTTTTAGTCTAATTTAGTTTCAAGTTATTGCTTATTCAGCACATCAATGAATCAGCACAGGAGGGGTGTGATGTGTTTAATACAACTGTTTTTAGGGCTCTCTGGGAAAATTCTGCCTACCTACCTAATCTAATAACTGGTGCTACAGGATATTTCTAAAATATTGTCAAACAGATTACAATATGACTCATGCTGAGGCCATATAGAACATAAATGTATTATTTTCTGACCCTCTGAGCACTTGAAGGGGATTTAAATGCTCCACAATTTGGTTTATTCACCTGTTTTAAAGCTGTTTTTTTCACCTAATTGTGTTAAAATCTTCTAAATTATTGTGTGTCACCAGAAGCCACATGTGTTGTTTTCACTGATCTATTTTTTTTTCTATTAAAGAACTTCTGGAAATTTCCACACAATTATATTTTATATGTTTCCTAAATGTATTTTTTGTATACTTTAAAAAAGACAAATGATCCAGCAGTTTGACATCTGAAACCGCAGCGATTGGGTTAAAAAGATCAGATGATAACAAGACAAATTAGTCAAATGCTGGAGCATGTTTAGATTTATTGAAATATTTTTCAACAACCTTTGTTGGGTTTTCCGTTTTGTTTTGTTTTTTTAGCAAAGGGAGAACTGACTTGGGTAAAGGATTGAATCTGTTTTTCACATTACTTATTGTGAATTTACAGAATGCAAAATAAAAAAAGTGAAATGAAGTGTTTATTACCCATTTATACATACAGTATTAGATGATTATTTTAAAGATCTTTTCACAAAGACAAACCACTTTGTAATCTAACACTTTCAAACTTAAGCTAAAATTGCTTACAAATAAAGTGAGTTACTTCTGCTAATTACAGGGAAATAAACATATTTTGTCCTGATAAAAGCCTACTGTCTGATTTTGCTCAGGTGAGGAGGAAGAACTGAGGTGAAGATTAATGTGAACTCTAAATATATTTTTATTTTTGTATTTATAAATTTTATAAATACTATCACACCGAACTTAACAACCTAGTAATATTTAAGTAATAGGCCAATGCAGTCAATTAGAATAAATCTAGTTTATTCTAGCTATTCTAGCTAAACTAGATCAAAAATTATTTTGTTTTTTGTTAAATTGCTATAAGCAACATTCTGTAAGAAGATTGTGCTGTAAGTTGATGGAAATAAAGATGATAATTGTTGAAAAAAAAGATAATTGTAAAAAAAAAAACCGCTGAAATAGCTACCTGCATGTTGATGTTTAGAAAGATTTCTATAAGATTAGGAGTAAGAAGTGACTTATTGCTATTATTTGAAATACACTGCATACTTGGGAAATGGATTCTGCTTTTCACTTTCTTTATCTCACACTATTTACATATTTGGACAGACAAAATAGGCCCATAACATTACAGGACCTTTTGAAACACTGGAGGGCGTTTGACCTACATCCTGATTCCTGCTCTTTTTTTTTTTTAGCTCGTCCAGCCCAGCGCCATTAAACATTTAGATGTTTTGGCTAACATATTGCATATTTTTAACAACAGGTACATAATAACAGTTTTAAATCACCCGATTCGCTTAAAGCTGTTAAAGCTGAACGACGAGAAATTCGTGTTGTGAAGAGGAACTTTGTTTTTGTCTCAGAAGCAAGCTGTTGTTTCCGCCTGGACTCATAACAAAGTGACACCCCAGTTTAGGAAGAGAGGGAAAAAATAAGAAAATGGCAGGTTCCAAAGTAAGTTCTTTTTTTAGTTCTACTTTGTATTTGTATCTTAAATGGGTTAATAAACACGAGTGTGGATTTATAAAATAGTTTATTGTTTTTAATTTTAGGTCTATAAATAGACGAAAATAGTTTTCGTTAATTCATAGGAGGACATGTCGAGACATAAACCCTGACCTCGGTTAGTTGTACATAAAGCTGTGTTTAGTGTAATATATTCATGGCTATGTTCTAGTTTTTATTGGCAGGAGAAAATATCGTTTTTTTAAATCATGACTGATGCATTTTATACTCCTCAGAAGTGTTTTATTAAAACTGTTTCACATAATAACTGGTTTTATTTGTTGTCTGCAGTCAGCTCTGGTGCTGTGCATGGATGTTGGCTTTTCAATGTCCAACTCTGCTCCAGGTGAAGAATCTCCTTTTGATTCTGCCAAAAAAGTCATCCAGAAATTTGTCCAGCGCCAGGTACAAAAACACATGAAGTGAACAGGACGACACAAACTAAAAACTAAATAGAGAGGTCAATGTTGGACTTGTCCTCTGGTCTTTTTGTCAGGTTTTTGCAGAAACTAAAGACGAACTGGCTATAGTTCTGTTTGGCACAGATGCTACCAAAAACCCTCTGGGCCAAGATGACCAGTACCAGAACATAACGGTGCATCGTCACCTTATGGTACCAGACTTCATGCTTCTGGAGGAGATTGAACACCAGATCCATCCAGAGAACCAACATGCAGACTGTGTCCTTTATGTTAAATATGTTGTGCATTTTGAAGGTTTATTAACCAGAATTAACCAAAATACAGCACTGAAGGAAAACCTTAAGTCACTCCTCATATTTAATCATATCTAATCAAATCACTTTTTTGTCCAGTTCACATGTGGGTTTTTTCACTGGGTATTCTTGTTTCCACAGACCAAAAACATGCATGTTTGATTAATTGGTAACCTTAAAATTGTTTATCTGAATACCCAAATTACTTCTAAAGAGGAACCAGTTTAACGTTCAGCCTAATTATTTGTGAATTGGCTGATTTTCTTTGTTTTCACCTGCTACAAGCTCCTTAACTCATTTTTAACAGGGCTGGATGCTCTTGTCGTTTGCATGGATCTTCTTCAGACACATACTCAGTAAGAAATTGCTTGTTTCTCTTTGAAAATCCCACCGCTTCACTACTAATTTGGGTTTGTGTATATTTGCGCTCACCAAGCTGAGGAGATTCTTTGATTTTGCCTTTTAAAGTGGGAAGAAGTATGATCGCCTGAATATCGTCCTGCTGACGGACTTGAACACTGAGGCTAGTTCTGACAACCTGAATGTTATTGTTGAAAACCTGAAACAAGCTGGAATCACCCTGCAGTTCTTGTAAGTTTCAAATCTCTGAATGTCTATTCAAGAAATAATGTTTGATAAACTAATTTACAACTTGGACTTTTGTAGAAATATTCATATTTATGTCAAAACAACAAATGTTTAACTTCTCCTTCTGGATCTCCAGTTTGCCTTTCCCTGTTGAAGATGATGAGAAAGGTCAAGGTGATGGAAACGAAAGAAGCTCACAGGGCCCTGGTGCAGGCAAAGGTCTGTCCAGGGAACAGAAGAGCGGCCTGGAAATGGTTAAGCACATCATGCTAAGCCTAGACGAGGAAGACGGCCTAGATGAAATTTACACGTTCAGGTTAAAATGTTTTTGTTAATTTATTTTTCCTTGGTAATGTTTTGACTTTTAAATCTCACATTTCTGTCTACATTTAGGAGTAAATGATGATTGTGTTGCGTGACTCAGTTTCTGTTTGCTGTAATGTAGGAATGCAATCGAGCAGCTGTGCATGTTTAAACGCATTGAGAGGAGACCCATGGCCTGGCCCTGTCAGCTGACCATTGGCAGCTCTTTGTCCATCCGTATTGTTGGCTACAAGGCTGTAAGTTCTGAAGAGCAATCAGTTATAGCACATAAGGTTTTCCACAGTATAAATAAATGTTGGGTTTATTGGAAGTTAAGAGAAGCAGAGGAGAAAATGCAGCATTGTTCTAGATGTTGAGGTGTTAAAAATTAATTACTTCTTGTTTACTGCAACCTAAAAGTTGAGGGCAATGTAAAGTTTCACCTCTTCTGTAACTTTTCTCACACAAACATACACATTGTAATGCTCATAAATATCTTACCTCATTCTTACCTGGACTTCCTACTTTGTTTCATCAGGTGACTGAGGAGCGACTGAAGAAAATATGGATGACAGTAGATGCTCAAACAAACCAGAAGAATGATGTAAAGAGAGAGACGGTCTACTGTCTGGATGACGACAACGAGACAGAGGTGCAGAAGGAGGACACTATTCAAGGTGAGGATGCTAATAAAAGTCCCTGATGTTGTTGTTTTATTTTTTACTTCTTATCTACCTGAAATCCCTTTTGACTTCTAATCTTTTATTTATTCTTTTTTTGCAGGTTTTCGTTATGGAAGCGACATTGTTCCCTTCTCCAAAATTGATCAAGAGCAGATGAAATACAAACACGATGGGAAGTGCTTTGCGGTGCTGGGTTTCACCAAACAGAACATGGTATTGTTTGTATTTACCATGATTGGGGCTGCACCTGGCATCTAAAACACATGAAGCTTCACTACTTTAATTTATTTATTCTCCATCCGTAGATACTTCGCCATCAGTTCATGGGATCAAGTGTTGTCAAGATATTTCCTGCCCGTGATGATGAGGTATGGATGCTGAGAACTGGTATTTATGATTTCATGTTGATTCCGTGTTTATACGCATTTCTCTGAGCAGCACGCAGGAGTGGCCCTGTCAGCTCTTATCCGCGCCTTGGATGAACTCAAAATGGCGGCCATTGTACGATACGCCTACGACCGCCGTAGCAACCCTCAAGTGGGAGCTGCTTTCCCATTCATCAAGCCAAGCTATGAGGTCGGGTCTTAAATCTAAAAACACTGTTGAATGTTCAGAATATCCCAACTAACAACGATTCTCTCGCCATCTGTAGTGCCTGATGTACGTCCAGCTGCCCTTCATGGAAGACCTCAGACAGTTTCTTTACCCTTCACTTGACAACAACAAAAAGATTGCCCCATCAGGTACTTTTTGCTTGGTGCTGAAGAAATATCTGTTCAGACATGAAACACCTCAACAAGCAGCTTTGTTACTCACTCGCAAACTCACAATTCATGTTTAATTTGTTTATGTCTTTTAGAGTCGCAGCTGTCAGCTGTAGACCAGCTCATCGACTCCATGATGCTGGTAGGAGAAGATGAAGATCATGAGCAGAGGGACCTGTTCAAGCCCCACCATCTTCCCAACCCTGCCTTCCAGAGACACTTCCAGGTACTTCACAGGTTGTCCAAACTATGAAAGTTGTCACTTCCTAGTTTTCTGCAGAAATATTACTGAAAACATAGAATCTACAAGTTGTTTTAGAACAAATAATTACAAACTAGACAAATTTACACTGTCATTTATTTATGGAAAGAATTGTTCTATTGCTTATTTTATGCTAGTGACAAAAGAATGTGAGGTTTTGCTTTAGTAAGAACTGCTTGTGTAGTAATACCTTCAACTAAAGTTTACACTCCATGAGGTCTGAACAGCTGCTTTGATCAATTTTAGATCACTCACATGTACAAAACAAAAGGCTTCACAGCTGTTAGATATTTGCTTCACTTCAACATTTTGTTCTTTTCTCATTCAAGACATTGACTCAGTGATTTCTCGACTGTTCTTCAGTGAAATGACTTCAGTGCTTTGAAACCCACTTTCTCTAGAGATTCAGGTCACAGAGAGATGTTCAAACATTTTCTTTAGGGAATAAATGATTTATTTTTTTAGAATGCATTGTTCAGTCAGTGATGATGCAGGAAAACAGGCCAGAATTACAAAGATATGTTTAAAGTTGAATATAAGTCCATAAAAAAAATATATATATATTTAAATATATAATTTATATATATATTTTTATTAAATATACATCTTTCTGTTGAAACAATTTAACTGCTCCATTTGTACACAGTCTAGAACAAGGATTATTTTGTTAAAGAAACAATAATCTCAACATGCAGTAAAAGTCTGACCTTAAATCCCTGTTCTGAAATAAAATGGGCACTTTAGTTTTGCAGTCATTTGTCACTCAAACAAATGAGCTATAGGATCATTTTCTTCATCATTAAGTCAGTTTTTAAAATAATATTTGGTTTCTTTGTTTAACTGAGTTTTCTACTTTCAGGAAATGGATAAAAAATTTTAAGTCATATTTATGCAGAAATACTAAATAGAGAAATCTTACAACCTCCATGGAGGATTTACACTCTCACAACCAGGGTATACATGAGGTGCAGTTTTAAATTGTAAAAGAAACACCTTCAGCAGCTACTAGCTGGCATGATTTAACCAGGAGTGCTGGTTTCACCTTTTCTTCTTTTTGTTTTTAGTGTCTGCACCACCGAGCGGTACACCCGGATTCTCCTCTTCCTGCCATGGAGCCATGGCTGAAAGCAGCACTCGATCGCCCCGAGATCATCAAGGAGCGCTGCCAAGCTCCGCTGGAGGCTTTAAAGAAACTGTTTCCACTCACGGAAGTGGAGAAGAAAAAAAAACTGAAGACCAGCGCTCAGATTTTTGGCAAAGAGTAAGTTTGAATTCAGGAGTGGGCGGTGGATTTTTGAATGCCAGGTCTAAGGTCATGTTCTAAAACATACCGGTGCAGTCTGAAATGCTAAGATAGAACTGGTCACAAAAGGTTTTTCTGGATGTTATTTTCTGATTATAAAAAAACTATTCTGAACAATCTTCATTGTCATTCTTAGCTCTGAGGAGCCAGGTGCCAAAAAAGCGAAGGAAGACGAAGCAGAGGAGTACAACCTGGCAGACATCGCTGAAGGTTCTGTTTCTTCTGTGAGTATCGGAGAAGCTGGTTGACATAACCACAACAAAGATAGGCGCTCTAAATAAAGCAGCCCAATGTTTGATTTTAACAGATGGATAAACACCCATTTTATTCTCTAACCAGGTGGGAAGTGTTGATCCAGCCCGAGACTTCCAAGCTCTGATCAAGCAGAAGAGTCTTCCGTTTGGGGAGGGTAAGGTTCAGATTTTTCTCTGTAGAGCTGCCCAGCTGAACCTTTCACCCCCCACACCTCTTGGTGTATTATAAACCACAATGACTCATGCTCAGCCCTTGTAATTATGTTTCTCTCTTTGGTTGTGGTGACCCGCGTGTCCTTTCAGTCTGTCAGCAACTGACTCACAGGATAGAGCAGTTGCTTAGCAACAAGAACACACACTACTACATGAAGAGCATCACCTGTATCCAGGCTTTCAGAGAGCAGTCTGTTAAGGTAAACGAAAATTCACTAGCTTTCTGTTTGACTTCATAGTTTAGCTTTTCCTTAAAGATTTAGGAGCCTCGGAGCCTGTTTCTTTTCGTGTGACTTGAACTGATTCCAATGTTTAAGTATGTTGGCCCCATGGATGGAATTTGACTGTTTTATGTCTTCCCTAATTCAGCTGGGGAACGCTGATCTGTTCAACAGTTACCTCCAGTCCCTGAAAAGGAGCATTCCCAGCAGAGGCCTCGAGGTCTTCTGGGACCTGCTTGTTCAAGGTATGATAAGCCTCTTTATATGGAGCTGCAAGGTTTTTCTTAAATTATTCATCCTATGGGGAATGCGATGAAACATCTACATGATCTTAGTGCAAAAATATGCTTTAGTCTGTTGAAGAGTTCAGTGTGTGTTGACTTTTTTTGTACGATGAATAGACGCTGTAACATTGATCAGCAAGGTTGAGGTTGAAGCAAGCACCGTTTCGAAAGATGAAGCTAATCAGGTGACCTAAATATACAAACTGTGTAAACTCAAAATGATCTGGAACTGTCCTTTTTATCTAACTGAGGCCTAATTGTTTGTAGTTTCTAATGGCTGAGGAAAAGAAGGAGGAGGTAGCTGAAGCCCCAGCTGAAGATACTGGAGACGTTGATGACTTGGTATGTTTGTGCACTTTTTTTCCCTTCGGAAAAAAGCATTTAAATACATCCTTTTACCTCAGATTATGTTCAAACTATTTTTCATGTGTTTCTAAGCATTTGTTTTAAACTCTTATCTTTGTTTCTGCTGCAGCTGGATATGATGTAAGAGAGACGGGAAGACAGTACTTAGAACCCACTCAGACCAGACAAGTTCAACCGTCCATTGGTCAGCTTTTTCCACTGGGAGTTTCATGATAATCTGTCACTGTTGTTTAATGAATAACTCCAAACATACTTCGCAGAGCGGGGTTTTAGTAATAATTTGAACAAGCTCTGTAAAACACAAAAACAGTTCAGAGTACTTCAGGGCAAAAGCTTTGTGATCAGCTTCAAATGTTAAACTCACTGTAAAATCTTTGTCAATTTATTTTATTCGTATTGTTTGAAATGAAATTCAAATGATGTTTTCTGTACTTTCTAATAAACAGAAAGCAGCATCCAGGCTTATTATGCTAAATTGGGTCATTGGTGATCAAGAACATATACTGAGTAATAAAATTAGGGTGCATTAGCTTTTTGTTTGTGTTTCTGTGACCATATATAATAGAACACAATGCTGTAACTATTTGCACACTTTACAATACACAAGAGTCATCATAAACCAGTTAGTTTCAAGAATATTTCCAGTTCATTTCACAATAGTGAATTTCCCTTTTAATGAGACTAATGTGACTCTATGGGGCATGGGAACCTTATTGTAAAAACTAAGAGAAATGGAGTGTTGAATAATTTTTTTGTAACATATTTTACAAAATTCTGCCATTGCCTGAAAACCAATAAGAGAAAAAGCAGCTAAAATAAAATAGTCTGATCCATTGAAAGGCGATGCAGTCCCGTATGTCAATTTGTGCACCCCCTTGAAACCAATAATCTATAGCTGAAGTAGAAAGTTTCAGCTGACACAGCCATAAAACTACTATCAGTATTGGGAAATACACTATGTTGAATTAAACTTTCAATACAATGCCAACACAAATATGCTAACATGAGCACAGTCTGTTTTAACATACCCACCGGATGAAACGGTTTAACATCCTAGATTGTAGCACATCAGAGAATTCTTGTACTTTAAAGATGGCTTCCTGATCATCCATAGCTAGTTTTGTTAGGACTTCTTGATCAACATCACTTCCTGTGGCAATCACAGTGGAAACAATGTGTTCTCTGCGCATAGCACTGACCGCCTCGTCCAAGTTGCTGCTGTTAGTGACGCCATCTGTGACGAAAACGAACGAAACCTCGGCACCACGCCTCGTCTTGCGAGTGCTTCCTTTACCCAAAAGGTAATTGATGGTGTGAATGATGGCAGGCCCCACCGTTGAGGAAGAATCTAGGTATGTTAAATTGGTTAAACCTGAAATGATGGCCTTGGGATCATGTGTGAGAGGGAAGGCTACTTGGTTTTCATTCTCTTTGCCAAACTCAATCAGCGCCAGACGAGCCCTATTTCGATCGTTCTTCCCCATGGCCATTTCCAGTTTGTCCGTCACAGCCTGCACAAACTTACGAAGGTGGTTAAAGTTTTCCACCCCGAGTCGCTCTGAGCCATCCAGAAGAAATACCAGATCTACAGGACGTCCAACACAAGGCGCTACATCTAGTTCTGAAATAAATGAACAAATTATTATTGAGCTGCACGTCATTTAAGGACTAAAATTAATAACCAAAACCACAAATAAAACCCACCACTTTTACAGGGAAGGTTTGGACATTTAATCACTGGATCTGGAAGGGAAGTAAACTGCAGGTTAGACCATTACTAATTGGGACCTATGATGCCATCCTGCTGTGGAAGAACAGTCTTACCCGGACAGAGCACAGTCTCCATTTTCTCAATGAAGTTCTCAGCCACCAAGTCGGTGTATTGCTTCATCTCTGTGATTCTGTTCTTATTGTTGCAAGCTATCGACACAAGGGTCTCACTATCATGTCTCTTATCAAACATGTCACCAACCCCAATGGCGTTCACCACCACGTCTGGGTCGTTGCAGAGGTACCTGAGCTGGTTGTCATCGTCCCGTGGGTCAAAGCGGCCGTCTGTGACCACCACGACGGATATCTTGGCACGGGATCTCTTGCTGTCCCTAATAAGGTTTTCATAGGCAAATTTGAGGGCTGAGGGTGTGAACGTGCCACCTGCAATCCACTGCAGATTTTTCACTGCTGTTTTAAAGGCAGACAGGGAGTTTATGGTCGGGTCGTCAAGGCGAATAGCCTCAAAGGTCCCTTCATGACTGAACTGTACAACTCCAACTCTTGTGCCTGGAAGAAACAGATATAAATTAATCATGCTTTAATGGTTACCACTAGTTATACTGTACTATGCAAATGTCATAATGAGGAAATTCTAAACAAGTATTAGAAAGAATTACTTCAAGGTAAACAAAACTAAGAATGTTTGATGTTTTAACATGTCAGTAAAAAAATGAGGGCTAAGGTTTGTATGTTAAATGAAAGTGTTGCTGAAAAATACTTAATGTAAATACTTCAAAACACTTTAGAGACTGCTAATCTTTTATTTCTGGGTCAGGATTTAACTTTGATTACCAGTTACAGATTCA
>JAVKLF010000132.1:7380019-7392187 GCA_034783495.1 Millerichthys robustus
TGTGTGTGTGTGTGTGTGTGTGTGTGTGTGTGTGTGTGTGTGTGTGTGTGTGTGTGTGTGTGTGTGTGTTGGGGGGGCACTTTTGCATGAAAAACCACCTAGATCTGCCACTGGGAACCACTGCTTTATTAAACCTAAAACCACTTATTTACACGCATGTAAGTCAATCAGATGTGTCCTGAATGGTATTTTAGCAGAAATGGGTGATTTTTTTATTTTACTTACATGCTCTGGCCCCTGGAAGCAGATCCTGCACACAGGCGTCCTGAAACCACTTTCTGTGTAGCTGGTAAGAGAGAACCTCTCCTCCAGCTTGCCCTTCGAGCAGTCGTCCGAGGAGCTGCTGCAGCCGCGCAGAGCCGCGGACAGCTCGGCCGCGTCCACCCAGCCCGCCGCCACCGGCCGCTCTCCGCCCGGGGCCCCTGCGGCTCCGCCCGCGGACGCTGCTGTGCCTCGGTCCGCGGCGTGGCTCCGTGTCAGCGTGTTGTTGTTGTCGGGGACGGGGACGCTCGCCTCATCTGACGATTGGCCGCTCATGGGGGTCAGCGGAGGCAGCGGTGTCGGAGGCGCCGGTGGCCCGAGAAGGAGCACCCTCAGGTCACCAAGCAGGACGCAGCAGCGGCTCTTCAGCATGCCCCGGCTGCGCAGCATCGGGCTGGATCCGGCCAGGAGATCACGGCACCACACAAAGGTGCTGGAGGACGTGTGCTGTCATAAGGAAACACCTCTTCATGAGTCGCTGGGCGAAATCGTGGGCGTTTTCCAGCGTCTGTTGGGGGTTTTACAGTTGTTTTTGGCTTATTTTACGCCGGAAGGTGTCTTAATTCCAACTGTGCGAGTTCTATTTCCTTCCCACGAAGATGTAAAATAAATCCAAAGAATGCAAACAAGTGTCTGAAGCCATTAAGTTCACTAAACGAAGCAGCCAAAAGAGGAAAGGCAAATGTTAGACGGATGGGAATATAAATTCATGTAATAAGGCCGTATGTTCACTCAGTGTTCAGTCATTTCATGGCCCTAATGGTTTGCCAGCTACAACATAAACTATCCAGACTGGATTCTTCCTTCAATTTCACCACGACAAGCCAACATTTTAGCGTGTTTGTACAAAGGCTCAAAAACAAAAATGCAAAATTAACATTTCAGCGACACGAAAGGCTCGTATAAAGCCCAGAGTGTTGTAATTGCAGTGTATGTGCCATGTTGAGAAGCAGATTCTGCCTTACCTGCTTAGCTACACCGATACAATTACAGGATTTATTTTGCTCCGCTGTTTTTTTTTTTATCCAGCCCAGACTGCGGCTCGTTTACGAGTCTCTCCGTGAGCCTTACATTTCCAAATCCTCGGGTCTCCGCGTCCGTCTTTTTAGGGCTTTAGATCCATCCGGTAAGATCCAGCCCGAATGTCGGACCGTCCTGCTTCGGCTTAGAAGCGTCCGTGGCCCCGGCTCGTCCTGCGATCATTGGCTGCTGGGTCGGTGCTGCAGCTTCAGCACCATGATTCCTGGGACAGCTCCCAGACGCTGCACGTCACCGGCACACGGTGATGCAAGCAGGCGAACCATCCCTACCACTGTGCACAAGCACACAGCAGGGACAGCCAGGTTTATCACACGGCCTGGGCTCAAAATGCAAAAGGTTGGTCAAAGGAGGGGAGGTGCTTCATATACGACCCACACAAATTGGACAAAATCATCTAAATTACAAAATAACCCAATAGAGATGTATTGATACCCTAATATGTAATTTATTATTTGCTTAAATAAAAATCTGGGACCTGATGACCCAATGCTGATCGACCAATCAACCTTGGGTACAATGAAAATACATACCTGTTAATTTCAGCTCCATATCTGCAAAATCATGGTTGTACCTGTTTCTGTGTTCCCCACCTTGTTCTGGCTCCAAGCATTTATCAGTAATTATTTCCTGGGAGTGTCTTTAAAATTTGGTCACAGACACGAGCAAAAACACTATAAATGAGCAGAACTAACTCCAGAGCACACATTTAATATGAGTATAAACATATAACTCATAACATTCCGTTCTGTATATTGGAAAATAAACTCAAAAGGCACTGCCAATAGGACAACTTTGATTAAATTAGAACATCCGTTTTCCCCATCCATCTCATTGTTCTTTTGTTTATGTTTTAAATAAATGACAAAACCTTTCATTAAACAGTTTGCTCACATTTTGTATAAAAATGGTTAACACTTTGAGGGTAATGTGGACAAACACAGAAGAAGAGCAGCTAAGTGTTTTAAGTGCAGCTGAGTAAAACGACCGAATACTGGATCAGAACACCTGGAGTTACCCTGCCAGTAAAAGTGTGTTCCATCTTTTGTAAGAAGTCATATATGATTGCAGTCAGGTTAGTGATCATGGGGCGAGCATTAATGAATTGCCGACTTTAAAGTGCCACATTGAGCTCTCGCTCCTGCTGCTTTTCTATTCCGGCAGCAAATTGCAACTGATTGCTCTTACATAGCATCTCAAGTGCAAAGTATGCCTGATTGAAGAGGCACAGAACATAAGCCAACCATGAGGGCATGAGAGGATTGGGGGGAATCGTCTCACGCTATCAAAGCATAACTTTCTATGTGATAAAATAAAGATTCAGCACTTTTGATTTAATCTCCTTTTTCACTGAAAACTTAGATGATTTAAAATTGTGAGGACAATGCTCTCATGTGCTCAACTTAAATTTCATGTTAAAATATGGGCAATTTGAGCCAGTTATGGTACAAAAAACAATTCCAGCAACATCAGACACAGATTACAGCTAGATGTTGATGTAATGAGGTTATTAGTGCATCTCTAAAGTAGATATTCTGGGTGTGGCACAGGAATATTTTGCAACCATAACTCAGATGTGACTTCACAAAAAAAGGGTTCTGCAAACATATAACAAACCATTTTGATAATAAAAGGTGAGCTGTGAAATAAGGCCTGTGGGTCATCCGTTGATAATCACAGTTTTATGGCTCTGAGTCTGGACCATTTTATTTAATGAGAAAGAACTAAACAATGGTTGTTTAAATTGTAAAGGTTGTACACCATCGTTTTTTGAACTGGTGGATTAACTTCTGTCAAGCAAAATTATCTCACATTTTTGTCAAAAAAAGTAGATTTGTAAAAAATAAACTTAAACGGATCATTGAAGCACAATATTCTAAGAAAGGCCCACACTACACCCCGCAAAATATGTTCCTTCTCAATTTTGGTACTGACGTTGCAAAACATGTGTTTAGTTGGCGCATGCGCATAAGACTGCTTCCATTTATCATCGATATAAATTTTGTTAATTTGTAAAAATTTCATCCACCAACACGTTTATCCCATCGATATATTATGATCTCCTTAATAATTCGAAGATGCAATATGAAATTTTTTTTCGACCTCACCCTCACTTACACGTGCCGACTTGTTTACTTACGTCACTTCCTGCGCGGCAGATCCTAAAGTTAGCAGCTTATGACTTAAGCTTGCTTTGTTCGTACAGATCCAACAGTTTCGGTAGCCTTTAGGTAACATCGTTTTTCAAATGAGCCGTCAAAACTGGATGTTCGCTTGTATGTCATTTTGAGTTTAAACAACCGGAAGTGTTGGGCGCTAAATTTGCTTGTTGACGAGTTTAGCCTCGTTAGCTGCTACTGCTAACTTTGTGCTGTTGTAACTAAACGCTACATGGATCTGTCATTTATAGATGATTTCACTTCAAGGTGAACTCAGGTTTTAGGGTGTGCTGGTTGTGTTTAGGGCCGATCATGTCCAATCAGCTGACTGCGGAGCAACAGCGAAAGATTGAGGAGAACCGACGGAAAGCTCTGGAGCGGAGAGCCCAAAGACTCGGACAATCCATCGACACCAGTAATAAGCAACTCTCAGTGGGATCCAGTGGCGCTACAGCCCGAGCACAACCTCCCAAACAAGTCGTTTCACTGGCTTCTGCTGATCACAAAACGTTTAACCCTGCACCCAAACGCTTTGGACCGCCAACCTTTAAAACAGACTTTCAGAGCTTCAGCAACCAAACCCAGCAACATCAGCTGCTGCCTGGCACAGGCAATCAAATCAACCGAAACACTCTGAAAACCTCCTCCACACAAGTGAGTTTTGTGCATAAAGTCAAATGGAATGTGATCATTTATGCCACCACAATGCTTTGTATCATGTTTATTTGTGTTTTTTAGGTCTCTGGCCCTCATCTTCAGACTGATCATAACCTGAATGGTCCCCTCTTGTCTGGTGGTGCTCAGCCTAAATCTAACATCAGCTCCAGCATCTTTGGAGGTGTAGTTGGCTCCTTTTACAAGCAAGCCAGCAAACCTGCACAAGTTCCTGCAGCAAAGCCTCCTTCGCTCTCCACCTCTGTGTCTGCTGTACCTGCTAAAAAGCCGACCATTTCTGTCAGGGGGAAATGTGTGCTTCATACAGAGAACCGTTTTAGAGTGGAAGTAGGCTACCACGCAGAACTTATTTCTGTTTTCAAATCTATATCCTCAAGGAACTATGGTAAGATCCTGCCAGAGTAGGATTTGAAATTTTAAAATGATGCAATTTGTTTTCTGTGTGTTTGTGATGACACAATATTTTATCTGCTTTAGACCCAGCGACAAAAATGTGGACCTTCAGTCTGGATGACTACAGACTGCTAAGTATGAAGAATTGCCAATAAAACTCGTGCACCCGTTTAACGCAGTCTTGTTTTCATCAGTTGAGATGTTTTTCTTTGTAACATCATGTTGCAGTGGATCAGGCAGCTGCCATTCAGTCTGTGTCTTTGAGGCCTCTGGAGGGAGTAGAAGGGTTGAATGATGCAGCTGCCAGCCGACCTTGTGACGGTGCAGCCCTGTCGGCGCTGCTGAAGATTTGTAACGGCTGGCAGAAACCTGGGGCCACTTTGCGGGGCCAGTGCATCTTGGTGTCCCGATCAAAGTTTGAGGTTGACATCCTTTACCACGCTGATGTCATTGCAGTATTTAAGCAAATGCCAACAAAAAACTATGGTAATAGATAGTACATTTCTACGGTTATTTTATTTTTGATTTCAAGATGATAACTTTATTTGCTTGTATTGCAGATGTGGTCACAAGAAAGTGGAGCTTCTCACTTGAGGATTACAGAAGACTCAGTGAGTAGCACCAATTTTCATTTCTTTTTGTCATATGCCATCTTGTCTCACCGCACTGTTTTCCATACTCAGTGGACCTGCTCAGTGGGATAGCAGCAGTGGAGGTGGAGCCTCTTCCCAGGGCAGTAATCCAGGCTTTCTCTGCCAGGTTTGATGGGACCGAAGCCAGGTCTTTAGCTGTCCCTGAGGCAGACCTTTCCAGCATCGACCCCTCGCTCACCTCCAGCCTGATGCCCTTCCAGAGGGAGGGAGTCAAGTAAGTGTCTCGGTGCAGCCAGTACTGCTTTCTCTGCATTGTGAAGCCAATAACTCAATACCAAGTGATGCCATATGTAACTTATAATTTCTCAGGAAGTAAGTAAAATTTCAAAATTAGTCTGTACTAATGTGCAGTTTTTTGGATTATTGTTGAGTGTAAATTTTTATTAAAACATTTTTTGTTGCATGGATGCAGTTTTGCGGTGTTCAAACAAGGCCGCCTCCTCCTGGCTGATGACATGGGTTTGGGGAAGACAGTGCAGGCCATCTGTATTGCAGCTTATTACAGGAACGAGTGGCCTTTATTAGTGGTGACTCCATCTTCTGTACGATTCACATGGGCTGAGGTAAAAACATTCAGCTGTATAATGACTCGTTGCTTACTGTGAATGTTGTGACTGATTATAAATATATAATATATATATTCCTGTTATTCTTGCATGAAGTCCTTCAGACGATGGCTTCCCTCTCTGAGTCCCGACAGCATCAACGTAGTGGTAAAGGCCAAAGATGATATGAGATCTGGTTTGGTCAACATCATCAGCTATGACCTGTTGAGTAGGATGGGAAAGCAGCCCCAACAGAACTCCTTCAGCGTCCTCATTATGGTGAGCTGCTAATCAAGCAGGAATGTTTTTGGGAACCCAAACTCTTAATTCTGTCATTTTAATTTTGTCTTTAAAATTCATATCTGTTTTAATCTGTGCAGGATGAGTCTCACTTTCTAAAGAATATGAAGACTGCTCGCTGCAAAGCTGCCTTACCTCTGCTAAAGGTAATAAGAAAAATATTATTTTTTGACACTAAAGGTCTTATTCAGCCTTTTTTAAACTTTGTGTCAACTTACAAAACAGATATGTTTGGGTTGATGGTAGAAAGAATTTTGTGAAAAAGATGACCTGTGTCATTTATTTAAACTAATAAAGGCTGAGTTTTAAGAAAAAAGTTTGGTAAGACTATAGCTTAATGGGAAACTTAGTCCATATTTAAAGAAAGAAAGTGTATTTTATACAAATATTAGCCATTAAATTCAGTTTTTTTAGTTGCTTTTACAATGCTTGAACTGACAAAACAAAAAATTTCTAGCTGAAAACCAAACGTTCACATGGAACAATTAAAATTACATAATTCATAATGTACATAATTGTATACTGTATATAATTTATAATGTATTTAACAGTAATCTGGTCTGAGCTGCTTTTTATTTTATTTTCAGGTAGCAAAGAGGGTGATTCTTCTGTCTGGGACCCCTGCGATGTCCAGACCCTGTGAGCTCTACACCCAGATTCTGGCTGTCAGACCTTCACTCTTTCCTCGCTTCCACGAGTTTGGGTTGCGCTACTGTGATGCCAGAGAGGTAACTCAAGTCAGGGAAATCTTTTTCGGTAGGAAATTTTAATTGCCTGGTTAACAAAACATCAAAGACCTAAATTAATTTCCTCATTTGATGCTTGTTCTGTCTCCTGTCACTCCATTATACTTTCCTGGTATTAACATTTTTTAACCTCTGCTTTCATTTCCTTCAGAAAATCTGGGGCTGGGACTACTCGGGCTCATCCAACCTCGGAGAGTTAAAGCTGTTGTTGGACGAGTGTCTGATGTTGCGCCGCCTTAAATCCGATGTCCTCTCCCAGCTTCCTGCTAAACAGCGCAAGGTGGTCACAGTGACCATAGACGGGATCAATACTCGCACAAAAGCTGCTCTCTCTGCTGCAGCGAAGGAGTTAGCCAAGAATCATCGCAGCGTAAGCCACAGACGTTTTTTTTTTTTTCAGTTTACCTTGAGTCTGAAAAAATTTCCTTTTTCTGGTGACATTGAAAGCCAAAGCAGAAGCTGCAAAATAACTCATATCAGCAAGTTCCAGTCAATGTCAAATAAGTTATTTGCTGCAGTGAATTGTCTGCTCCTACTCTTATTTACTGTGTACGATTATTGAATATTGTTTAACAGCTAAATTAAAAAAATGTTGAGTATTTCCAGCTGTAATGGCCTGTCTCCAAAGTACCACAGTATTTTTATTCATACTAATAATTAGGATTCTGTGACTAAACATGCATCAAGTGTTTTTTTCCTTATGCAAAAAATTTAGTTCTTTTATCATGAGGGATTTGATTTAGACCTCAAATACAAAAATGTCTTTAAATGACTCTGAACACTCTAGTCCAGCCTTATTTCCCCTCTAATGGGAGTGAGTTGCTGAGCATGATTGTACATAATCACAGCGTTCATCAGAGTAATGGCAGTCGTATCAAATCTTCAAACAGAATCTGCTGTCAGTTCTTATCTTATTCTGCTTCTTATCTCGTTTTCAGAAAATGGAGGAGAAGGAGGCTCTTCTTGTCTTTTATAACCACACAGCTGAAGCCAAGCTACAAGCCATTATGTAAGTGAAGACCTCCTAATGTTGGGGATCAGTGAGTCGGATCAGCTCATGTTTGATGGAAGGAGAGATTAAAATACAAAATGAAACTGAATCTTTTGTGAGAACAATGAGATCTCAGTGGGTTTGAGATAATCTAAAGACTTCACACATATAAATGACCCTGTATATTTCTGTGAAACATTAGTTTGTTGTTCTGTCCCTGTCAGGGAGTACATCACAGACATGCTGGAGTGTGGGAGGGAGAAGTTTCTGGTTTTTGCCCATCATAAATTAGTCCTTGATCATATCGCCACCGAACTGGTTACAAAGGTAAGATGTACTCGTAGTAAATTGTGCGTAACAGGTTTTAATTTGATCACTACTACTATCTGGTTAGTGTTGCTGAAATCATTGTATTTTCAAGATCCTAATTGTTTTATTTTCAGGGCGTCGGCTTCATCCGCATTGACGGGACAACTCCGTCAGCGGAGCGACAGCAGTTGGTTGAAAAGTTTCAGTTCTCATCCAAAGCTTGCGTAGCTTTATTGTCCATAACTGCAGCTAACATGGGTCTCACTCTGCACTCTGCAGACTTGGTGATCTTTGCTGAGCTTTTCTGGAATCCAGGGGTAAGCCTCGGGAAGTTGTCACATTCATCGTAATAAGACCTCTCTGTATTTCTGTTTCTGGTTTGTTTTGGTTGCAGCCTTAGTTTATTTTCTTGTATTAAAAACTTGGGTTTGAATCTGTACATTCTTCAAGTGGCATTAAAATGGTAAATACCTATACTGCTTGGTTTTTCCAGTCAAATTAATCCAAAATATTTGCTAACACCATAGGTATAATGTTTTTATAAATCACCTTTAGAAAATATGTTATTAAAGAGCGCTTGAGTACCTGGGGCAGCCCCAAAATTTGCTGGAGGGATTGTGTATCTTCTTTGACCCTGGGGTTCCACTAGGTGGCGCTGGGGAGAGGGATTTCTAGGTTTCTCTCCTGGCTCTGTTGTCCCGTAACCCAACTACAGCTAAGCGGTAGAAGCTGGAATGAAGAATAGAGTGAGCTTCATTGGGGTAAATAAAAAAGGGAAATACTTCTATTAAAGCAAGAATGTTTTTCTTTATTTCCTGCAGGTTCTCATTCAGGCAGAGGACAGGGTTCATCGAATTGGCCAAACTAGCAATGTGAACATTCACTACCTGGTTGCCAAGGGAACATCGGATGATCACCTTTGGTGTGTGTCAATCAAGTGGAAGTAGTGTATGATTGAAACAAAGACACTTTAGTTTACCACTGCACATCAGAAACAACAGGAGGGCTTAAAAATGTGGGTTGACTGATGTGCATGATTTGGAGAACATAAATTTAAAGTCTGACATATTTTCTTTGTTTATGTATTGATCCAGGCCAATGATCCAGGCAAAAATGAATGTCCTTGAGAAAGTGGGTTTATCTGAGTCGAACCTCTCAGACAACGCTGTGAATGCTAGCTTCCACTCAAAGGTTAATTTTCTTCATTTATCATAAATAATGGCTTGTGAAACTGAGACCAGCCATGTCTGAGCTGTTCAGATTTATTCTTAAACCTTTTGATTTGTGTGTTTGTTCAGGACCCAAAGCAGAACAGCATTATGGACATGTTCCAGAGATCGTTTTCTGCAGATGACCTGGACGAGGCCATCCTAATGGAGGCTGCCAACGACTGGGAGGATTCTCCTGCCTGAGAAACGTGCTGGCTCAATTTCTCATAAGTATTTCTGCCTCAAAGACTATTTCATCAGAGTATTTCAAGTTATTTGTTCACTGGAACAGGGCTGTTTGTTGTTTTCAGCAAATCATGACAGAACAGACCACAGTTAAATGCTGTACTTTAATGCTTTTCATCAATATGTAGATTTTATAAAGTGCTACAGTTAAACTAAATGTGTATATTTGTTTGTTTAGGTTTTGTTTTTAAAGGAAATCAAAATAAAGATGTTCTTTAAAGCTGCTTCAGAAACTGGCTCATGAGTATCACAAAAACTTGGAAATGTTCCAGTAAACTTAGAAAAACTTTCAATTACTCTACTGAAATATTACCACACAAACTCTTTGATGTTGCTTTTTATTGCATATTTTAATCAGTAAGAAGTAGTTTATATTCTGGACTAAAATGCTTAGTCATATTATCATTAAATTGGCAGAACTTTTTATTGTTTTAGAAGAAATAGAAACTGACATTAACAGTGTTTTTAAGATTCATTGGGAGCTGAAGTAGGTCAACAAATTTTTAATTATGTATCCTACAACAGCCATCAAAAACCAGCCTTTTGGTATATTGTTGACTATTTTTCCAACTGTGGCTTTTAAACACCACCCACACAAGGTGTAAATTTGGGATATATTTGTCCCGTTTGTTGGATGATTCATAGAATGTTAGACTGTTTCCATGATTCACATTCAAATATTAAGGGAGAAAAGTGCTGATGTAATCTGAGTGGTTTGGATTGTTGCTTCTTGTTGTTAGACTGCAGGATATGTAGATCATCTTTGGGAAAATCAAGATCAAGTTGATTAATAACGCCTTCAAATGGGGATAAAGAACACCCTTTCATTATCAGCTCACTTATGGAGCTTTTTGTTGCCATCTGAGATTCTTTCACTTATTTTTAAACATCTCTAATTAATTTCTTCTCATCAAAAACTTCCAGTTTTGCAAAGCGCCTCATCCAGCTTGCATGTGCTGTTGGTTTGAGGTGTACTACCAGATTATATGTCCTCTTTAGGGGGCTGTGAGATTGGAGGTGTATTTGAGACTTTTCTTTTGTAGAAAGCCTCACCTTTTTGTTTCTAAAATTAATTTCTACCTTCATGTTGATGACTTATTAGGAAAATCTTCAGGTGAAGATGTCAATATTTCCCTTTTCTCATCCACAGAACTCTCCAGCTCCTTTGCTGAAAGAAAAATATGTCTATTTTAAAATGAAACATGCATAACTTCATTTCAGCCACTGAAAAAAAGGCATTGCTGACAGAAATATTGTTTTTTAACAAGAATAACCATAAAACAAAAGATCAAAACTGTTTCTCAGATCAAACTATCCAGTATGACAGACAGAAATGGCATTCACACACATCATTATATTACCTGAGATGTTTTTGTCGGCCTCTTCATCGCTGGAGATGTCACCGAAGATAAAACGGATCTTCTCCTCTGCTTGCTGCTCACTGGAGGAGCCATGAACCGAGTTGTGGAGGATGTCGGCAGCAAATCGGGCCCTTAGTGTGTTTGGGGAAGTTTCCTTGGCTTTCTCTGGGTCAGCTGGGCCCATCATTGCCCTCCACTCCTCTACAGCATTTTCCTTGGTCAGGACAAGCATCATACAGGGGCCTCTGTACAAAAACAGTAACAGGATGTTCATCCTAAAGACAAAATAAGTTATAATAAAAAGTAAGTCTCTCAACATTGTATGTTTTAGAGGAGCTTGCTATCCTACAGTGGAGAGGAAAAACTCCCCACTAACTAACCGACACATAAAATCCACCAGCTGATTGAAGAAAGGCTTCTCTCTGTGCTCTTTGTAAAATTCTTCAGCTATTTCTCTTGACAACACGGTCTCCTTCAGCTGCGTTACAGTGAAGCCTCTTCCATGAATCTCCTCCAAAATTGCATCTGTTAGAGTTGAGAGAGTAAAATGATATGATTACTAAGAGTCCCTGCAACCTAAAATAAAGAAATAAATTTTAATATTTCTGTGCTGTAGTGAAATACCAGGAAGCACCTCTGTGTTCCTCCATGGCATCAGGTTTGATTACTGCCAGCGTGTGTTGTTTAGGGAAGAAAAAGTTGATCTCTCGTTCTGCAGCTTCAGAGCTCAAGCTGCCGTGAAGCTGGTTGATGGGCTCATTTTCAACAGCAAACTGGGCTCTTAGACTAATGAGGGACACAGAAACCTGTGCTGTAAGTGAGGAGTGTGTTAAAAAAGGCAGAGTGATCTTGCACTGTTAGGGGCCATTCATGTTGATTAACAAACTTCTGAGATTGTTGTTCTTTTAGCTGCTCCCCTCTGCAGGGGTAGTCCTGACAAATCAGGGCTTGAACCCACAGCCTCAGGACTACGAGACTGTTACACTGACCACTGAGCTACAGCAGCTCCTCAAATCTAAACATATAAATAATACATGAACAACAACAACAAAGTTTCCAGAATTGTATTTTAGGATGAAAGATATGTCATTTCAAAAAAATTCAATGCTTTTTGGAAGAAAATTGTGCAATTTTCTGTACTTTTCATCACTTTTGCTCGTCATTTCGCCTACTGGTAATTTTTATATTTTTGAATCTGCCTTTTGACAAATCACAGAAGCTGCAGTGAATGAATTGCTTTGCAAGCAGAACGAGACCACATTTTTGTCATGGAATAGCTGTGC
>JAVKLF010000132.1:7411783-7422209 GCA_034783495.1 Millerichthys robustus
AAAAAGGAAAACAATAATTGCTTCATTTGCCAGCATTGCAGAGGTAATTATGTCCTACTAAGCAGGTATATAGCCTTAAGTGATAAGGCAACTCATCTCCTGCGTCACATGTTATTTGCATCAAAATAATAAATCAGTAAAAAAAAAAGACTTCTATTTGTCGACTTTCTGTTTAGGAAAACAAAAGCATTTTTTTTTCGGCTCGAGGCTGATTTGTGTGAGAGGACAAAAAGAGATGCATTTATCAAATATGGCAATTTGCTTAATGGACTCTGACAAAGCCACTGGCAGTCTTTATTTAGATGCAGATGACTTCCTCTCCATGGTGGCTTCCTCTGTCACTGTTACAGGCACCCATCAGAGAAGGCGGCTCCCTCCTGTTTTTATAGACGACAGTTAATCACCGCCACAGCCTGTTCGTATATGAGACTGACAGACTACACCACCTCCTGTGGCTTGCCCGATTTCCAACTCATTTGTCGCAAAGTCTCTATTAATGCAGCGAAAAGAGAGCAAACCAGCTCTCAGTCAGACTGAAGTGTCCATACGAATAAACCGTGGTCGCCTTAATGCAGAGGAGGCACACAAAGAGCTGGCCAAGAGAAACATTGACAAGCCTAAAACTGGATCTGTGTGTCATCTCATTTAAGAAAGTAAAACTAAACAAGTGAGCAGAAATAGTATTTGTCATTCTTTCGGTTCAGCAGTACTTAATAATATAGACCATGCCAGGAAAAATTAAGCTACTCTGTATTCAGCTGCTGCAGGAAAGTTTCAGGCCTGAAGGAGCTGATAAGAATTCAAGACGCAAACAGATTTTTTTTTTTTTGCTATTAAAGTCTTATAGATGCCTCAACCTCTGCTGGTGAATAGTCATCTGTTTAATCAACAAATTGTAGCTACAGTCTGGATATATATATTTTTTAATTCCAGTGTTTTCTCTTAAAGAATAACCTCTGGGTAATCTACCTTTTAAAACTAGTTATTCTATCTGCTATTTGAGGTAGATTTTTTTTGCTTTCAGTACACAGTTAAATGATTTATGAAATGTTACAAATAGAATTAGAGAGTAAATTCTTACAGTTTTGGTTAAAAAGTGGACAAATTTAAGGATTTGTACGTCTCAAAAGATTGAAATGATCTCATTAGTATGTTGGATGTTTTTATCTTATTCAATCAAAACAAGATGGTGCTGTTTTCAGGGCCAAGCTTTAATGGAAAATCATTTTTAGACTAAACAGTATTTATAATAATGTTCACCCTGCAGAATAAAAGCAAAGTTAGGATATTTGTTGTTTCACTAACAAAACCAACTGGGATTTTCACAAGTTTGTTTTGAATAATGAGCCTAGAGTCCTTTGGGCCTTCGCTTTAAGTTGGTTGGAGGAAGCTTTTTGTGAAAATAAACACAACAAATGTAGTTCTTCTTTAATGATGCATGCGGTGTTTCCCTGCTTAAGATTCACTAATGGAGGCTAATCTTTAGCGCCATTGTATCTTAAAATCCACTGTGTCTTTCATTATGTGGGAGAGATTAACCACAGTCCACCAGGGAGGATGATACGTGTCTTTTTTTCCTCCAAATCCACATCAGTACTGAAAGGTTGGGAAAACGGTTTTATATTTTCCCACTAAAGCCTGTAGGATCATTTTAACAACCAAATTCAAGCAAAAACCTTCAAAGTCTGTCAAACAAATGACCTGTGGCAGAGACTTCTGCATGGAGAGTTTCTCTGGATTCAACCGAAGGATCAGCGGCGAGCTATACGGCAAAATTTAGTTTGTTTGATGTTAATGAGGCACAATGTCTCGAGGTCTAATGCAGAAATAAGTCTTTTCTCTTCCATTTGAATCTAAGTGGACAGATGTGCAGACATTTGTCAGGAGCTGCACAAATGATTTAAATGAGACAATATTTTGAAACCAATATGTTGATGCAACAAGATGCTGAGCAATATACGCAAAACCTTGAAGCATGATTACTCAGTGTTGCAAAAACTAATGAGAAAAAAAACTTGAAATGAAGTTATTCTTTAAAATGAACAGCCTAGAATTCCTTGAAGGAATGCATATCACCCGTCACCTGTAGCTGCACTTTGTTTTGTATATAAAAACGGATTTTCTTTTCAGCCCAAAATTAAAATATAAAAAGAAACATCAAATCAATATTTTTGATTGAGCTGATGAAACTGAAGCGATCACTTCCCGCCATCTTTCTAATGAAATAAAACACCAGAGTGCATGTAATGCAGTGAGTGAATCTTGTTTGTCAGGGCACAGGCTTTGTGCCCCAATCGAGAGCAATGATTATTGTTCCCATCTGGAAACGTAATTAACTCCGAGTTACAAATCCAAACATGACACACAGGGTGAGAGAACAAAACAAACCATACGATCTCTGTTTCTGAGGCTTATTTTACAAATTCCAGCTCACTTACTGTCTCTGTTAACAGTGGTTCAGAATTAGTCCAATTGGACAGGCTGTTTTTTAGTGAAGAAAAAAGCTGCTCACTTTAGCAGGGTAAGTGCAGCAGTTCATTGAAATTCAAATTGGAAAAGAGTGGAAAATGGTGGAAAAGAGTTCAGTTGTTTCACCAAGTCAAGAAATAGCACAGAGTAAGGAAGCAGGAAAGCTCAAACATCACTTTTCACCTGCTGCACCTGGTCTTGTTTCATAAATATAAAAACGGTTTCATCCAACATGAAGACTGGACTGAGGTCACAGTTTGAGCAAACAGACTGTAAGATGTTTAGTGACATGTAAATAAGCGCTTTAAAGAAGTCCTTTTTTTGAAATGCTGAAACTGTATATTCATCCTTCATTTCCAGAAACACTATGATACCATTTTACACCAGCACTCAAGCTTACTGCTTTAAGATTTCTATTTTATTCCTATATAAATGTATCACACTGTCTGTCATATACTGTATTTGTGTACCCTTAGACAAGTTCATACCTGCAAAATCTGGAAAAATATGCCAATGTTAAGTTCACCCCCGAGTCTTTTTCAAAGCATTGGAACAGGATGTGTTGTCGACTGTTCTGCTTCCATCAACAAATGGAGCTCTGCTGTTGAATTTCATTCCTTCACTGTCTTCAAATTGATTTCACAAAGAAGCACAGGCGATATGAAGTGATGGGGTGAGATGGCTACCTTTTCATGTTGTGAAGACTTTAACAACTTGGTCTTCAGACTGAGAAAACGCCATGAGTTATTCAAAACAGAAGGATTTTCTAAGAAGTAATCAATACATGATGGGGATTTTTTTTTTCCACAGGGTGAAAAAAGCTCAAAGACTGGTTTTCTGCTGCAGAGTTGCAGTGTGCAAAGAAAATTAATTGCATTTTTTCTTTTTGCTTTACTTGGAGATAGAAAGAACCAAACAGATGAGTAATGCCCAGAAGAGGATGATTTCAAAGTGAAAGTATGACATCTAGTTTGACCCGGTTCCAGTACAGGTTCCACTAAAATGTTTTACTTTGACACCTTCAGATAATGTATTCAGACTATTTTTCCGCAGTCATGCCCCTTTTAAGACTCTTTTGGGAATTCTGAGCACACAAAAAGAATGAGTAGACATGAGTTTATAAATCTGCTGATCAGCCACGCAGATCTTTTGCTTCTTCAGAATCCCTTGTACAGTAAATGGAAAAGATGGATATCCAGCTCCTGACCCTCCATCTGTCGTTTCCTGCGTCCGACTGATCCGAGCTTGCAGTGAATAAAGCTTTTTCCATGCACAATTCAGTGACACAGGCTGTCACACTGTTTGCAGGAAAACATGCAGAAAGGCCAAACAGCCTTTGTGTTGTGTTCTCTGTCATCGTTCTCCCTCCCGAGAGCTATCCTCCTGAGGAAAGCAGCACGGCTGAGAGGAAAACCATGTAGTGAGTCAAACTGTAGGTGGTGGAGCTCCCGAAGGAACCTGCTCGCTACTTTTGAGAGGCAGATGTTTCCTAGAAATCTCACAAGTCATGTACACTTTACAATTTATTTTATTATTTTTTTGTTTCCAATTCAATGACAGAGAAATGTGTTGCCAATTTAGTCTTTGAAATCTCATATCAGTGAGTCAGTCTGTCAGTCATGTAGCCTGGAGGTAATATCAGCACTTGTGCTCAGAAACTGTTTCACCTTTTTTTCTTTTTTCTTATTTCATCTGTTACTTTTGAGACATCAATTTTAGTCTCTGCCCTGTTCAAACTAGCGGCTAGTCGGTCATTTTGGTCAAAGGTAAACTACTTCCCCACATTAAGGATATTCAAAAAGTATCTAGAGCAGTTAGGGCAGCAGTGATCCAGCCAACAAATTTATTTAAGGCAAGCAGTTTGTTTCAGCCAATTATTGCCGTTCCTTGTGATTTTGTGTAGCAATGATTCATTTTGGTGTATAGTTCAACTTTATGAACTAGAGGTTATGATCAGAACAAGTGGAAATACAAGCAACAAAAAGCCCACAGGGATCAGATTAACAGTCATTTCCACGAAGCAGGAAGATTATTTGAAAATGATTCCTTTTGCTTTGCCACATTCCTGCCCTCCTAACCTTTAATTCAGAGTCAAATTAACCTTTTTTAATAACAGCTGAATCAGGTTTAGAAATTTTGTGATTATTTCAAATAGTTTAAATCACTGAGCCTTGTACAACTTTACAGAAAAGAAAATGTTCAAATGTGCAACTGTGTGAACAGAACATGTTATTCTTCCAAGAATTCCCAGCAAGAGGTCTAATAACGCTCGCCGTTTTGTGTTCTTTTCTGCTTCGCTGTGTTTTGCCTTCCACTCATTTTTCTGACAGCCTTTGCAGATGTCTTGCTTGTTGTGGATATCAACACAAAAAGTGACATTATTACAGATGAGTGGGGCGCCTCTTCCGCCAACCTGCCTCTCACACTGCGATCCCTGCAGGGTTCTCTTTGCATCCTGCCTCACCTCCCGTGGACTCCACCCAGGTGTCACAGTGGGAGATTTTTAACAGAAAGTGTGCATCTTACACAGAATCTCCTGCTCTCTAATGCTAGAAGGAAAAAAAGAACAAACTTCCTTATTTGGTGTTCCAGCTCTGTCAAGGATAAAATATAAAACCCAAACATTAACTGAAAAGTAAAAGTATTCATGCAACAAAACAGCAATTGTGTTGCATGAATGCTATTACTTTTTAAGACAAGTTTCATCAAAATAATAAAATAAAATAATATTTACTTATTTATCTGTATTTTCTGTATACACTTTTTAAAGAAGAGTGCAAAGAGAGCCTTTACGTAAAAGGCGTAAGCAAAGATAAAGCTGAGATTGTTAGCTTTGTGGCTTTGATAAACGTTTGATTACAATCGCAGCCAATGTGAAAATGTAATGTAGTATTTTGTAATTAAAGTTGAACACTATTTGACAAATCATACCTGTGTACAGTCATTTGAAAAGGTAAACCCACTGTAGGTGTTTCAGGTGTTTAGAACATTTCATAAAGAGTCGAATGGACTTTGTTGGAAGAGGGAGGGGATTCAAAACCATTTGTAAGAGTTCTGCAAAATCTTTACTACTCTCGGAACTCATTTATTATAATAGTGGACCACATAATAGTCACCCAGGTCACCATTCATTATAGTCATCATAATATGTGACCTTACTGTAAATACCACCAAAATATTCACAGTTCAAAACAACTGTTTAAAAAAAGTTCTCCCACATCCTTAATGCAATCTGAATTTATTTATGATAATGAATGGAAGAGCTGAGGAGGAGCAGCTTCATTGATGATTTCTCTTTTTATTCAATTATTCTTCTGCAGCCGAGGCAGGGTGGAAGACATGTTTGTTTTCGTCTTTGCATTGTAAACATCCACATCCGAGTGGAGTGGCTTCGACAGGCGGGACTGCAGTACTCTTGCTCCCGCTGGGGAAAACCAGCACTGACAAGGCTCATCGTTATTCCTGCTCACTCATTCATGCAAACTCTCCTCACTCCTCTGCCTCATGCATCTCACAGTAGTCCTCCTGCAGCCTCCCTCACTTCCTCCTGTTTCCTGTTTGCAGCCTGTTCTCCTGCAGATGCAGCCATCCGTGGCTGCTACATTGGCGGCCAGTCTGTGCCACGCGTGATGCATACTTTCAGATCTCTGGTCTCACCCCTGAGCAACAGCACAGATTAAATGCTTAACTTTATTCAGCTATTCTCTCTCTCTCTCTCTCTCTCTCTCTCTCTCTCTCTCTCTCTCTCTCTCTCTGTCTCTTTCGTCAAGCATTAAAAATTCATCCACTCTGTGTTGTGGTAAAAGCACATTACGCAAGACTCTAAATTTACCCCCTTCTGTGCAGGATCTGTCTGTCCCTTGCTGTTTGTACATCTGTGCCCTTGCATGGATGTGTTGAGTATCTGAGACAGACTGGAGGGGTTTTTATTTATTGCTCCAAAGCTTCATCTGTTATTTCTGTCAAACCTCAGGAGGAGGGTAGTTCAGGAAAACCTCTCAGGTGGCAACAAGAGCTGATAAACAGGTTCAGGTCACAACCTCTCACATCAACAAGCACACTTTGATGTAAAGGAAAAGTCTGTTTTTTTAAATGCTTTTCTGTCGAACAGTTATCAATAGTTAGTACTTTATCAGTATGAATAAAGAGGCACAGGTCTTCAACCTGTTTAGGCTAATGGCGTCTCAAGCCATCAAATTGTCAAGAACTGAGTTACTTTTGAACTGACCAGATGTGCAGCTCAGGTAGACTGATACACTTAGCACCCACTGTCTATCCATGCTCAACACACATAGATTCATGTCACTATTCTGTTTGGGTGAGAAATCAGCTACAAACTAAAACACAATGTTGAGAGAAAAGATTAACATGTAGCATTTTTTTTCACACCAGCATGATGTTTTTGAGGAAGGCCTCCATACCATTGTGTTTTGAGTGATGACACAACTGATGAGGTTGTTTATCTTTCAGCTGCTGCAGGGATTGCCACAGCGAGCGAACTGGCATGAAAGATTTGGTGATTGTTTTATGCTGGAAACCTTTCCTGACACAACCTGGGCTCCAAACCTGCAGCCTCAGGAATGCAAGATCACAACACTGACTACAGAGTTCCTGCAGCTGCCTCACAGCTGAGAGGGTACTATTAATAAATAAAGGCCTATAGCTTTTCTTTAAGAATTGTACATCACTTGTCTTCCATACCAAAGGTTTAGGTTTGTATCGTCTTGTTATGAAAAATGACAGCTGTAGCCATTTTGGGTTAACCTTGAAACTAAAATTCAATTCAGTTTATTAATATAGCACCAATTCACAACAGATCTCCAGGCACTTTACAGGAATTTTTTTTTTAAAGCCATACAGACATTCTAATTAACCCTAGTTATCAAACAGTACAGTAAGCCAAATTAATTATTCAAGATATTTCAAAGGGTTTCTAAGGAAACCCAGCAGATTGCGTCGTACATACTTATATAACATATCTTTGTAAGTGCTTGAATAATGTGTTTACCATAACAAATCTTGGCTCAATAGTTGTCAGACTGGCTCAGTTTTAGCCATTTATGTGTAGGCTAAGATTGTCCAAATGTTCATCAGCTGGTGATGTTCATCTAAAAAATACTTTCTAAAACTTTATGAAAACGTAGCTGTTTATGAGCTATTTTGGAAACAGGCACTCAAACACGCACATGGGCAAAAACATTGTTATCCTGTTGAGGTTTGGTGTGGAGGAGAACCAAAAGTTGGAGGCTGGAGACGTGAGCTCAAAAATATAAGATCTTTATTTACAAAACTAAGAAAACAAAAAGCTGACGAGGCAGCACACTAATAAACTAACATAAGGAGAGGACTAAAGAAAAACACAAACCTTAAACTAAGACAGGGGAACAGCAAGCTCGGAGACAAACCAACAGAGGACATTAAAGTACAATGAACCGACAAAGACTGAACTCAGGACACAGAATATAAAGCAAACAAATTACACTCAACAAGGAACACCTGGAGGAGACACAAGAGGAATCAGGTGCAGCAGGGGCGGGGCTGGAGCAGGGCAGAAACACAAGGAAACACCAAAGACAAAAACACACAGAACGGGGACACAGAAACACAGACCTTGACATATCCGCTCCAACCTTTCACTGAAGGGCTGCATATCTGTGTTCTTCACTGGCTGTTGTTGGGATTCATGGTCCTGTTCAAAACTGGATTCTCTGCAGTTATTAGTCACACTCTGTACTTTATTCAGTGAAAGGAATTAAGTATTTAATACTTGAACTGTAAATGTATTATTGTGCAGCAACATAAATCATCAACATAAAGAGAGCTCCTTGAAAAGAGCTTTTTTAAACACTTCAGTCGACAAATTCTTTACCCAAAGACTAAAAGAAAACTGCTGTGCAGCAGTGATAGAAGTAATTAGTCAGTGCACACAGAGTGCAATATTGACACACTAAAAATATTCATGGTTCTCATTTAAACCACAAAGGGACTTGTTCATTTGGCAGAAACTGGATTTCAAAAGATATGGAAACATGTTTCTTATCTTTCTGCCCACTACTATTGTCGAGAATAGTATACAGTTTGTAATGGCAACCAATTACTGTGGCCTTTCATCCAGGAGGTAACATCAAACAATCCGATTGTCGGTTTTTGTTGCTGGAGGCAGGCACAGCGGCGTGGAGAGAGGCGGATGCACAGACGACCACTTTCTTCTTCTCCCGATGTCCGTCTTTAGATGATAAAAGACCTTCAGGAAGATCAGTTTAACTCCAAAAATAAAATAAAAAAGAAAATCACAACCTCCAGGAAAATAAATAAAGCGAGACCAATGCACTAAATACCACATTAAGGTTTCACTTTTGAGCCAGGATCACAGCAGGAAACACATCAGCACATTAAAGCGATAATCTTGTGCTTTGAGAAGTTTTAAACTTGTTTCTGTATTTTTTCTTTCATTTATAAAAAAAAATTATTTTGTCATTTTGTATCCCAGGTGTGTGGTCTAACCAGAGTGGCTGTGTCCACTTTTCTCAGCAGCAGGAAAAAGTTGAAAACCTTCTACGGATTTCAAACTTGCTTCATTTCATCTTGTTCTGAAATGAACAGAGATGCATGGAAAGGTGGATTCTGTGCTGCAGAGCCATGCCAGGAGCATTTATTAGTGAGACGAGGTAGAGGAACATCTGGTCCCACGTGGCCAATTCGTCTGCTCGAACACCTTGCATATGCAGCGGTGTCGTCTCTCTCTGCAGCAGAAAGTGATCTGAGTGACAGTTGTTTGCTGCACGTTGGTCTGCTTTCACTCCCCGTGGGTCTAATTTGTGCAAGCTGCTTTTGAATCACTGCAAAGAAGATGCAGGAACAAAGCCAGCTCAAGGGGGTCGGTGCGTCCGGGACCTCCTGTTCCTCTCTGCCGTTCAGTTTGTTTGCCAATACACTCTGCTTTACTTTCCTGCACTACTTCCACTTTCAAGGCAAAGTGTCAGCTTTGGTTTTTGCACTTATGGGTGATAATGTGGTGTAAGGGTAAAAGAGTGAAGAGGTCAGAGGTGTGTAGTTTGTAGACTTCAAAGTAATCCTCGAAAAGAACAAGACTTCATTTATTTTGTAATATTCTCTACCAACACTTCACGCAGAACATAAAAGCAGAGCGAGCACTTTCTTTGTCCTTGTTTTAATAATGTCACTTTTCATTTGTATTGGCACGGCATTTCTTGCAGCAGCTAATGATCTTCTTCAAAGGCTTTCGCTAAACCATGATTCAGAGCCTCTGCTCTTTGAGGCAGGGCTCTGCTTTGCGACTACATGAGTCCTACAGCAGCTATTTTCTCTCCCGGGTACAAAATAAATCAGCAACATCTAAACTCTGTTGGTGGAATGAGCTGAGGCCTTTAAAGTGTCACTTTCAAGGTAACAAAATGACATCCTGCTTGTTTGAGATGTGAAGAATATTCACCTGCAACTTTAAAAAGAGACAGGGTGCAGAGTTTCAGTAAAAATGTGTCATTTCTCTGCCCTGAGAAAGCTCCGTTTGACTTTTATATGTAGCCTTTTACACTCAAAACTCCACACAGCAAGAAAGAGGAGTTCCTTTCCTGGCACCTAAACCATAGAGACATGCCAATTTGCAACTCCCCAAGAGAGGAATCAGAGAAGGCATAGCATGCAACCTGTCAAATTTTACTTGATCAAATGTTCACAGAACCAAAACTTTAAGGTGGTATCTCTCTCTGGGCTGAGACCAGTTGTCAAATGATATCCATGAAGAAGTCTGCAGAATGTTTTGTGATTTTTGCAAAGTCCTCTCACAAATCTCAGAGTCATGAAGATCCCTCTTCTTAAAATGTATTCATTTAGTTTGGTTAGAATGTTGTCAAGGTTTAAAAAACAGCATGACAGACCTAAAATTAAACAACAGTGGCGTTTTGCAACAGTCACTTTAAAGTTTTAAAGTACGTTG
>JAVKLF010000132.1:7429168-7439358 GCA_034783495.1 Millerichthys robustus
CACACACACACACACACACACACACACACACACACACACACACACACACACACACACACACACACACACATAGAGGCTAACAAGCCTCTTTTTAAATTCAAATGTTCAAATTTGCCTGCTTATCTTCGATGCTGCCTAAGTCAAGCCCCCCAGTTTTGACCAACATACATAATTCATTGTTTGGAAATTTTGCTTTTCTTACTAAAATATTTGGACAAGTGTTACACTAACACGTTTTACTTTAGTCTCTGTTAATATGTCGTGTTACAAAGTGGATTTAAGACTGGAATGTGAGCAACCTTTATTTCCTTTCCACACTCTCACCGTGTGGTGTAGGTGTAATGTCTCTTATTTAGATGCAATTCGAGGCTTGGCGTGGGAGCATTGCAACTTAGCTATCTAGAGAAAAAGGAGGAAAGAAAAAAAGCTCAAGAATAGTCTCAAAGAGCCATGACTGCAGCAAACCAGCAATAATGCCAATCACTTGAGAAACAAGCAACTGTTGTGTGTGGATGGGTGGAACACAGAGGGGGTTGACTCGTCCTGATAAGAGAAAATACAAACAAGCAGAAGTTTTCAAGTTTTGTTGTTTCTTTATGTGCTTTGGTTCATGGATTATGTGTCTTCAAGGACCACTTCTTCCTTCAAAATCGCAGGAATAATAACAGATCCACCAAGCTCTTCCTGGGGCATCATAACAGCTAAAATCTTATAATGCATTAGTTCCCCTGAAACCAATATGCTTTTTATGGTTTTAACCCTCCTTTTAAAACAACATATATGCTTAGAGCTATCTGAGTCCAGTGCTGGCCTAGTTATGTCCTACTATTGTAAGTAACCCTTTAGAAAGTATTAAAAACAGAGAACAATGTGATTTTTGAGTGGCAGCTCTTTTGCTTGAAAGAGTCATATCTGTCCAAAGTGCTGCTGGAAAGAATGGCAGCAGAATCAGTGCACTGTTGATGATGAGCTGCCCTTGACTGGAGCAGAGAGAGAGAGAGAGAGAAATTAAGAGGGTTTTATGATGTTACAATCTCACATTAATGTTTTATCTGTAGTTCCATTGCCTGTCCATGCATTTGACACAAAATGCTGCTGCATGCTGTCAAAGTTTTAGCAAATACAAAAACCTCCATTGAAAAACAATCAGGCCTCAATGTTTTATTAACTAAAATTGGTTTAAGATAGGGATGTGCCAAATCAAACTTTCTATGATTCTTTTTTATTTATTTAAAGAAGTGTCATATAGCAATAAATATAAAATGACAATACATTTGCATTGGTCACTGAGTAAATTAGGTCCACATCATTTACGCCAGAAGCTTCTGATGCTTTTGAGTTTTTTTTATTAGATTACATTTTATCGCACCAACGTTTAAAGAACTGCAGGTTTCTTTATTAGAACCATTATTATAAGGCTGTTATGTTAAACTAAAACTGAAGACTTCCAAGAAAATAAAACACAGAATAAAGTAATGTTACACATAGCATCTTCTCGCAGTATAACATTGCTGACCTTTCAAGCAAAAGATTCATGCTGTTACTCTGCAGAGTAGCTGAAATGGGAATTATTTTTATTTGTTTGTGCTTAAAAGCTGCAGACACAGATTAAATTATTTGTTTAGTGTTAAAGACTTTGTGAGCACAGGTTGCATTAAGCCTGTTGTAATAATTTCAAATAACGATAAGTTTAAAGATCAGTTATTAAATTAGTAATTAGAATTTTCTTTAAGTGCCATCAGTGACTTTATTGCTCACATAAAAATGTCTTGTAATTGAACTTCTAATGAAAAATGTATTATCAAAAAGAGGAAATACTTTGATATTAGCCTCAATTTTAGTTTTTAGTGACTTTCTCCTTTCACAATAAATCAAATCCTCTGCTGTGCAGCTCCAAAAGAGAGAGATTTGAACAAGAGAGAACCACGGAAACCTTGTTTTTACTCAATCTTTAAGTAGTTACATCTGCCCGGTTCTGATAATGGTAGTGGTCCCACTTGTCTTGTTTTTAAGATTTAAACAATATCAGCAGGGAATCGGTTTAAACCGCCCAAAAGGACTTCAAGTGCAGGCTTCCTCTACATCCCGACTCTTTGATGCGATTAGGATGGATTCAGATGTTCCCTCAGCAGCACATCAGAAAAACACAGTTCCTTTGACTATCAAAAGTCTTACAACTGCAGAATGAAAAGAAGAAAAAAATGTGCTTTTGTCCAACTGTAACCAGATGAATTAATGTTTTTGATGTCAAAGAGAGCATCTACTTCTATACCTTAAATGTTTTAACCAGTTATGCAAATATTTGCTTTGAAAACAGTCGTTAGTCCAGTCGGCTACATATTGACAGATAAATGTGGCCCAGTTAACAGTAAGAAAGATCAGATTAAGCTCCACCGCTGTGAGTCACTTTGACATCACAAAAATAACACTCACCAGCTTTCTATCAGAAGTGGAGAAAGAATGAATCATCGAGTAGCTTTCAGCAACAAGAAAAGAGAAATACTTTCCAACAGACACTAAAGCCTAAAGCTGTTGTCTGCAGTTCACATGGAGAAAGTCAGGCTTTGTGTCTAAAAAAGAAAAAAAAGCTCCAAATCCATTTCAAAGATGAAGGAAGACACTGACACAAAAAAGTAATGAATATTTTACAGGCAGAGAGAGCAAAGCTGCTCTGCAGGTGATGCTCTGGTGTTTATGGAGCTTATCAGAAAGCCATCACCCACCGAGCGTGGCCAAGGCAAACCATGTGTCTGATTGTTTATCAGCACACTGCTGCTGGCTTCCCCCTGGTACCTGCGCCCGGCTTGCATCAGGCCAATCACAGTGACAGCGTGCTGCAACATAAATGGTCATTTTGGAATAAAATGAGTGCCGCCGCTGAGGTTTCGCTCTGGAGTTTTGAGGTATGGGAGGACACTTTATGCTCAAAATGTGGGTTTAGCTGATGCAGATTTTGTGAAGCGTCAAATTGGAAATTTTGGGAACTTCTTAACTTCTATATTTTATTAACACATATTCCTATAGGTGTGTTTGAGCTTTAAAATAGACTTTTCTTCAACTTTGCCAGACATGTTCTATAGGCGTACATACTCAGACAGCTTGAGTCTCTATTGATTATAAATGTTTCATTTAAACGTAAGAGCCAATCTGCCTGATGTCCTGCAGCTTTAGTGAGGAGTTTCTCTGTAAAGCATGAGCTGCCACTGGGCCATTGACTGAGTGCACTCTGTCAGCTTCATTTTACAACATAGCAGGGGTCTTAAGAAGCCAAAGCCTTTTGTGTGTACAAAGGTGAAACTAAAGCTTATAACTGTTCCTTTGTTGCGCAATTTATTTGATAACACACATCATGTCCTTTTCTTATCCTTAAATATGATTGTTTCTTGATTCTGAAATATCAACAGGGCTTTAGGTTAAATGTAGCCACATTTTATGAACAGACAAACAGTTAATAGTCTGTTTAAAGAATTTGTTAAAAATACTAGGCAAAAAAACACGTGAGGTTGATGTTCAAGTGTAAAAACAACGCTGGTGATGAATGACATTTTTTAAATAATTGGTCCAACTCTGCATATCTTTAGCTCAAAAGCAGAACAGAAATGAGTTATCTAGAACAGGTAAGATATTGTTCAAAAGTTGTTACCAGATCTTAACTGAACTGTTTGTTTGAGGTCCTTCTTTATCATAAAATTCTGTCAAAGTGACAAAATGCTCATCTTTTTTATTAACATTTATATTTTACATGGCTTTTTTTACTTCTAAACTGGTATATACTGGTTTGTATGAAATATTTTTTGTAAACCTCCATTGCATCTTACTCTTTTATCCCACTGGAGGAAAAAAAAAACTGAATGAACATCTTAATGACAACATGTGAATGATAAGACGTAGAACCGACAACATGTCCCTACAGCTTGTGTGCCCAGCTCATGAGTAAAGCAGTCCTTGAACAAGGACATTTTTTGATTTGGCTTGCATCTTTCTCAGTGTGTGTTTGTGTGCTCTCGCTGCTCAAGGTGCCTGCCAGTTGAACGACTTTGCTGGGAAGGATTAGCAGCATGGTGATCTCTTCATGAAACACGTCTGGAGCTTTGGAAAAAAATAAATAAAAAATCCTGACGTACACAGTCTGAGCTGAGACTTTTTACATGTTCTTGCATCATCATCACACTTTTAATTGAGCTTCCCCTGCCTCTTCCTTCCTGCTAACCAACATCTTCTTCATTTGTCGTTCCTTCACCCGAACATTCTTGAGCATTGGCAGCACATCTCTCGTCTTCATCATCGTAAAGGACAGTAAAATATACGTTCATATAAACTGATTAGCATTCCATCCTCTCTTGGTTTTCTGGAAAAATCAATGAACGCAACACAAACGGAAGAAGAGAAGCATGAAGAAATCGATCAATGTGAGAAATGCACTCGTTCAGGTTTTCATAAACTCCAAACAAAAGGTGAAGAAGAGCATCTAGAAACGGAGGAGAGGGGAGCCCAGAGGACATGGCAGGGCTCCACTTGCATTGCTGATGAGTGAGGAAAAGCCAGGGGTGTTGCAGCAGGACAGACTTGACTTTGATCAATATTTCATGTCTTACCTAAAGCTGTTGCACAGGTCAGTCATAACAGTGAAATATTGTTCTCTGCAACTGAAGTCCAGTCAGTAAAAAGTTTCAAAGAAATGAAAGACAATAAAACAAATAATAAAAAACCAAGGGCATTTCAGAGGAGACATCTGCTGAACTTGATTTAACTGGATTCCTCACCTTGATTTTCAGATCCACTGATTCTTTAAGCATTAGTCCCCTGCGTGTCAAGCAGAGGACATCCTTTATTAGTCTAAAAATGTGAGCGACTGCAGCAGACACAGGAGGAAATAGGTACATAAGGCAGTTTTGTAATATTTATTTATAAGAAAATAATATAACAATAATTTGAACATGAAATATGTTTTGAACTGCATTAGAAGGACATCTGTTAGTTGGGATGATAACAATAATAGTCAAATAAAAATAAATAAGATTTTTGTGAATTTGATAAACTAGAATTTGTTTGAAATAATGCAGTCATGCTAAATGACTAAACAAAGATTAGCCAGAATCAAAGAGACAGCTCAGATCTTTTTGAACTGGGGTTGTGTGGAAAGATTATAAACAATTAACATCTTACCTGCTGTACATAGCTCTTTGAATTATGTTGAAAAAGAGTTTAAAGCTGACTGAACTGGTGAGCTAAAAGCTTAAGTGCTTTGCTGCCATTTTAGCAATATATAAAATCGTGAATGCATTTTATAAACTTTTCACACTAATGATATTCCTGCTGCAAGTGCTACAGCTAGCTGCTCCTGCCGGCATTTGACCTTGCATATAACCACAGAATCGAATGTAAATTACCATGTAGGACAACACTGGTAGCAATGCTAGTCTTGGCCTCACTATTTAGCTCGATTCTGACTGGATTGACGACTGGTTTCTCCAAACTGAAGCTGTTCAAAGAGCTATCTACAACAGGTAAGATATTTATTGTTAAACAATCTTCCCACAAACCCCACTTTCAAAATATCACATTATGTTGGAAAAAGGCAACAACAATTATGTGAACTTTTAGTTATAATTGTGCAGTAAAACAAAACAAAGAAATAAATGCTGCAGCCCAGTTTAATGAGGGACTGTCAAATATCTTGCTATACCTGCTACAACATAACAACAACAAACATCCCATCTCACACTGTAACGTTCCCTTTAAAAAGGTGCAATAAGTGATCGTTTCTCATCAATAGCATAAACTGTGACATACTAGTCTAACAAACTTCTTTCCAAGTCTATTTATTCATCTCACAATAATGTGTTACTCTCTTAATAGCCCCCAGATAGAGAATTACAAAGTAGTTGTGTTTTACTATAGGGTAATATGAATATATTAGGTCTAGTTCCTCTACATTTTGCTTGCATGATATTCCCTCGTACTTTTGTTGTGTTTCTTGTTCTGCTTATTGGCTGCTTGACGCCTCATTTTAACCCTGAGCAGCTCTGTAGCTCCGATAGACTTGACCTCGAAAATGGTGCTCAGAAGAACGATGTTTTTTTTTTGTTTTACAAGCAGCCTTGGTCCAAAATGGCAGGTACAGTTAAGCAATGTGCTTCTGTGTAACCTTTTGATTGTCAAACACTGACCTACCCGCCGCCTGTTGTGGTGTCAGTAAAGTGCAGACAAACTGTGGTGCCCCCACCCGTCCCTCCTTACCAAAGAGCTTTTTTTTGTTGTTTTTGTTTTTGTTTTGTTAAAAGGAGCATCCCTGCAGCTCAGAGAGGCGCCATTAACGGGTTAAAAGGCTGACGTGCTTGAGGCCCATGAGAGGTAGCTGGCCTTGTAGTCATTATGCTGAAGTGCGAGAATTAGTAATATGTGTGGGTGGAGCGGCTGACCGGAGAACAGGCGTGCTTATCTGCCACTTGAATGCTGAAATAGACTGAAGTCTGACAAGCTGACAGCTAAAGATCGCCCAGAATTACCTCACTGCTAATTATCATCATTAACACATATCATCTTTGCTCATACACAATTTCATTTCAATGCAGTCTCAGTAAAAAAACTATCATTTTTTTTCTTACTATCCTCTGAAGAGCTTCTATTCTATTCTTTTTAAACGTACTGAATAACCATATACAGAAGGTTTTTTGTTTTTTTTTGTCTGCCGTGCATGTACTTGGTATTCTGGTACTTCCTTTTTGATTCCAGTAAGTTTCAGAAATGAATTCCATGCAGGGAAATTGGACGCGGGGAGAGGTTGTGTGAAAATGTGAACATACAATCCTTGGACACCTGCAGGAAATCAAATTCAGGCTGTATCAAACTCTCCAAAGCCCCTTGGAAGCAATAGATTGTTGGTCGCTCTCAGTGGGTCCATGTAAAAAGAAATCCTGCAGGATCGGTCTCTGTTTTAAGACTCTGCTCTGTGAAACATTCTCAGTCTGTTACACAGTTGTTTCGATCTTTTCAATGATCTCTATCATAGATTTAGACGGGGAGAGAACAGAACAGTCATCCTGGTCCCAGAGACTCCTCGGACTCAAGTTTTCGTCCGTGCTCAACTCATCCTCGTCCTCCTCCTCGTCATCACTTCCCTCCTCACAGGATTCCAGGTAGTGCAGACCCAACGCGTTAATGCCAGAGTCCTCTGAGCTGGACGGAGAGGAACAGTGGTCCATTTTAGGGCCTTTTAGCTTTTCGACAGTGGAGAGATGTTTCTGTTCGCTGTGGACCTGCTGCCCAGGAGCCAGAGCCTGCTGGACCACAGGTTGCGGAGCGATGACCGGCTGCTGAGGCGGATCGGGATTTAGGGGCATTTGAGGTCTAGCTGGAGAAGGGGGTTCAGCGGTGGGAGGTTGAGGCGGTTCTGGTAAGGGAGGCGGAGGGCGCTGCACGTAGCACATCTTCCCGTTGATCCTTTTAACGATGTAGTCGTCCAGGAACAAGTCTGAGATGATGCAGTATTTGGGTGACTCTAGATGAGGCGGGGATTGGAAGCTGGGCGCCAGCTTCAGGAAGCGTTCAGCCAGAGAGACAGACAGGTCGATGGTACTGCTGCATTCTGAGCCCACCGGCGGCACAGCTGTGCTGGGCAGCTGGCACACATTGGTCATGGGCTGATACACGTACTTGCCTAAAAGTGAGAGAAAAGAAAAACAGAAAACATTACATAATAAAAAAAACAAAGAATTTATTTCATTTACAAGGTGAGTGATGGTTTTTACTTTCCATATTTAATCATATTTTGTACCCATGTCTGTCTTGTCTGACGTGTTATCAAAATAACTAATGAACGCCAATGAAGGTTTTAAAAAACACTTATCAACGTGGTTGCCACAGCTAATTTTACAGGTACTGAGAGAAAGTTTTATGTTAGAAGCTGAAACTACTGCCAACTATTTGCCTCAACTCTATGTGCTGTTAGCAAAATATGGAGTGGCTGAGAGTTGGTGGTTCGATTCCACTGCTATTCAGTCACATGTGGAAGTGTCTTTGGGCGGGACGCTGAACCCCCACTGCTTTTGATGCAAGTCTCATCAGTGTATGAACATGATTTAAGTACTGACTAGTCTCCATAGAATGATTTATTTAGATTAGCTTTGTAGAGAGATGTAGTAGAGTGCTGTCTGAATGAGTAAATGAGGGCACAGATTGTAGTGTAAAGCCCTTTGAGCATCCTGGTTGGATAGAAAAGTGCTATAAGTACAGTCCATATCTCATGAACCACTGACCACAAAACACATTAGCAATTAAATCTTCATTGATGTTCAAAAAAATTGATACACATTGGGGAAAAATTCATCCCTCTTCTTTAAATGTTGAGAAACAGAAGCTTCTTTGAGGTTCTCAGGAAACCCTCAAGTTTTAAGAAGCTATTCTTCAACCTTTTGAAAAAGGTTGCCTTGGGGATGAATGTAAAACAAAACAACAAAGTTAGAAACGAACAGACTTTGGGGCAGCTGATGGGCCAAACCTTTTCCATGGCAGCATGTAAAAACCAACACAGGGTTAAAAACAGAGCATGTGAGCAGCAAAGTGGCTTAGAGGTTAGTGCTGTCACGTCACATCAAGAGGACCCAGATCCAAGCAGAGCTTATGTGGGCTTCCTCAGGGAGATCCGGTTTTTTCCCAACATCAAAAAACATGCTCAGTTTATTTTCCTGCTTGTGACAAAGTGCCCTTGACCAACACAACACCTCTGTGCTGCAGATCACAGATCTAGTGTAGCTGCAATGCTTCTAATACTTAGGATGGGCTGAAATCGCTGAACACATTTCCCTGATAAGGGTCTAGAAGGAAAAAAAAAAGATAAAAGAACTAATTAACCTGATATCAGACCAACAAGCATTTGAGCGGTCTTTTCTGCAACAGATTTGTTTTTTTCTGAAGCTGTACTTTTTAGAATATACCCAATGGAGATGTGCGTCTCAAGAAATATATTTGAAAATATTTCTAACCAAAAGGGCAATAAAAAAACATCACTTCCTGAATAATATTAATGCCACACTTGGCCTTGATGTTATGGGTTGCCAAGACAGCAAATATAATTATAGCTCAAATATAAACCTGCTCCAAGAAATGCTTTTAGACATTTTTCTAAATCACCCATCTGCAATAACCAACAATCTGTCCTTCCTTTTGGTCAATGGCATTTTTCACATCACAAATCACTTTCGGCTGCCAAAGACAAACATTTCTTTTTGTGCTACCAACATCTCAGAACATTCTGTGAAAGGAAGGTATTGTCTTGATGCCTGAAAACCTGCAATGCTCATTTTAAACATACATGAATTGGATACTAGGGAATTAGATCAGTTCTAATTATCTAAAGTGGAGTTTTGAATGAAGGTTGAAAGAGTTGATTTATTACCTGCTGTAGATAGCTCTTAGAATGACCTCAGATTGGATAAAAATGGTGACTGATTAATTAACTAATGATTATTCCAAATAGGACCAGTTTTAAACTAGATTTATTTTTTTAATAGAAACACCCAAAAGATTGTTTTGGACAAAACATGTTTTTGTGTTGACAAAACCTTAAAGTATTTCTCTGAACTGAAGCCAGTTAAAGAGCTGTCTGAAACAGGTAACTTATTAATTGTAACCTGTCCACAGAAACTTACTGCTAAATATTTCTACTTTAACTATAACTTTAGGAGTTTACAGCTGTTTCAGAAAACAACACGTAGTTTTATTTTACTCCAGGGTTACTCAGACAAGGAATTACATATAGTGTATATTGTCCAATAATGTTTCATGACTTAACGCCATATATTTATTTTATTTTGGTAAATTTTTGCATTCATTTGCAAGTTCTCTAACACTTGGCATTAAAGTGAAACTTCACACATTGGTGACACGCTTCCTGGTGGGAACTCTTTGATCCGAAATGTTGATTATTTCCGTTCCACTGACTCCAACTCTGAGCAGCGTTACTTGAATACTGCTGCAGCTCCGATGTGTGTTTTAACTGTCTCCCAGGAGAGTCAGAGAAACTACTGGAGATGACAGGCTCCTGCATCACTTCCTCTCGCTCTGCGTCCTTTCTTTTTATTTCACTGGCAGGGGGATCCATTCAATCAAAGCCTCTTTTGTGTGTGTGTGTGTGTGTGTGTGTGTGTGTGTGTGTGTGTGTGTGTGTGTGTGTGTGTGTGTGTGTGTGT
>JAVKLF010000132.1:7450597-7478097 GCA_034783495.1 Millerichthys robustus
AACAGAGGCTTCTACACTAACAATGCATAAACTACACAGAAATACAGATTGTAGTGTTTTTATTTAGGAATCTCTTTATAATGCACAACAAAAGTAGTGTTATAATAGACAATACAAAACACATGCAAATGTTACAAATCTTCAGAGTAATGTTTTAAAGTTTAGGACATCTCTTGGCACAATTTAAGCTAAAACAGAGTCAATATTGATACATTCATTTGCAGATTTTATTGTTTTTATTCAACAACAGTAAACCACCGCAACATTAGACTTGCACATAAAGCTGTCAGCATGATGAAAAATTAACTGAATAAATTGTTATTTTATGTTGCTTTTATTTGAATTAATTTGGCTTATTTAAAATACTTTATTGTCGTCTAACTCTACTGTTTCTAAAGGCTACAGACAACAATTATAATTACACTCGGAATGCAAAGTAACCAGCTCATATCTTTGCAAGCGGTTTTCAGTCATAACAGAAGCAATTTCTAGTGAGTTGTGCACACATATTGGTAAAAACAAAATATTTGGTAAATTCTAGAAGAGGTTATGAAAACATCTCTCCACAACGCACAAAATCTCTTTCCTCTTCATAGGTTTAGGCTCATTGACTAAAAAAAAAAAACCTCACAGGAGGTCCGTTCTTTCCTGCGGCCGTCTCCTTAAACAGTTTTTCCTTTTTCTGCTGAGGCTGCAGCTGTAATTTTTACAATCTCAACAATTTACTCCGATTACTGTCATCTCATATTCAAATAACTGGCTTTGCACATCTAAAAACTCTGCTCTGAAAACACAAAGCCAATTACATTCTTGTTTAAGTTGCCTTTGCACATTTCATATACTCTTAATGTCTTGTTGTCATCATTACCGCAGAAATAATTGTTTCTTCTTTCCTAAATTGTTTTTGAAGAAATAGAAAGTATCTTTTTAAACTCTGATACAGACAAAATGTTTGTGAAATTAAGATTTTTATGGTTTGGTTTATACTGTATTGATAACTCTTACACATACATACATACATACTGCAGCCATCATTCGCAGCCACAATATGTAAATCAATGACTCAGCATTATTAGATTAGGAAGTATTTGGTTGAATTGTGTAGGCAGTATTAAAGCTGTTTAAAGCTGGCTGTGGGGTCTTTTGATGCCCTCCCTCCATTTGTGGATAGGTGGGCTGCCGCTGGCCACAAGCTTCCTGAGCAGGTCGCAGGGCTGCAGGTTGGGAACATTGGGGTGCACCTGGTGGTAGTGCTCCAGCCTCTCTAGGACCTTATTCAGACCCACCATCCCAGCATAGAACATGGGGCCTCCGCGATGTGGGGGCCAGCCATAACCAAGCACATAGATGACATCAATGTCTTCGGGTCCTGCAGCTATTCCATCCTCGAGAATGCGGAAACCCTCGTTTATGAGAGAGTAAAGGCAGCGATCCAGCACCTCTTGGTGATCTATGCGGCGTGCTACCAAGCCATGTTGGGCTCGGTACTCCTCCAGAAAGCGGTGAATCCAAGGATCGGGTTTAGCCACTCGACTACCGGGGTTTTCATACTGGTACCATCCTTTGCCAGTTTTCTGACCAAACCTCACACGCTCACAGAGCAGGTCTCCCAGCGGGCTGTACCTGCGGCCTTCGCGGACCCTAATGGACGGTCCTGTTGAAGCTCCTGGGGTCACCAGCCCACTTGCCTGCCTGACTCTCCAACCTACGTCAAGCCCAGAGAGGTCTGACATTCTGAACACACCCATGGCAAACCCAAACTCCTCCAGCACTTTATCTACCATCTCAGGTGTGGCTCCCTCCTCCAAAAGGAAGAAGGCTTGCTCCAGATAGGACTTCAGCATGCGGTTTCCCACAAAGCCGCGGCAGTTTCCGACAGCCACGCTGACCTTCTCCATTTTCTTTCCGATCTGCATGGCAGTGGCCAAAGCTTGAGGGGATGACTTTCGACCGTACACCACCTCCAGCAGCTTCATCACATGAGCTGGAGCAAAAAAGTGCATTCCAACCACCAGCTCTGGGTTTCGGGTTTGGGCGGCCAGCTCATCGATGTCTAATCCAGAGGTGTTTGTGCAGAGGAATGTACCTGGTTTACATATGGCCGACAGCTGTTGGAAGATTGTCTTCTTCAAAGCCATGTCTTCAAACACGGCTTCGATGACCAGGTCAACATCTGCCACAGCCCGGATATTATGGCTGTAAACGATTTTATCGAGCGCCGGGGGGACCCCGCGTCTCTTGGCTCCTCGCACCAACATGTCCAACACTGCCTGCTTTGCCTCTGTGAGCTGTTTCTCATTGGTTTCCACGGCAACCACAGACAACCCTGCCTGTGCAAGAGCCACAGTTATACCTCGTCCCATGGTGCCAAGCCCTAAAAAAGATCAAATTAAACAGTAAGAGGCACAAAAATCTCCAATTGGGTATCATTTATACAATATTAGACGCTTTGATTATTTTAGTCAGGCAGCAAACTTGCTACTTTAAAGCACAAGAAACTGAGCTTCACGTGTCCAAAAGGGAGTTCATCCATTAAACTCTGATGAACTGTAAATGAGGGCTTAGTTTCCATAGACAACATGAAGTTTGAAGATGCCACACTTCATGAGTCACTGTGCTTGTGTTAATTGAAATCTCAGAACAAATTAAAAGCCTAAAGCTCTTACCAATGACAGCTGCTCTTTGTACGGGTCTGGGCTTGCTCGTGTCCCAGCGGGCACCGCTGGGCGTACTCCACCTGCCGACGGCTCTCTGAGCAAAGAAAGTGTACTGTAGAGCACGAGCCTGGCCTGAGGTGTAGAGCCCAGTGAACAGTTCTCTCTCCCGCACCATACCACGAGCGTAGGGCAGCGTGGCGGCTGCACGAACCGCCTGGACACACGCAACTGGTGCGATGGCTCCACGGGCACGCTGCCGCACCCGCTGCATCGCCGTTTCAAAGACAGCGTCCACATCAGGGGGGCGTGGACACGGATAGGTGCTTATACGACGCGAATCCGGTGATTTACCTGAAAAAGAAACATTTGAAGAAGTGACTTCAAAGGAATGACTGGCTGGGGAAAGTTGAAAATAATCAATGAAGGCACTTTTAAATGTAATTTTCCATCATGTGCATCTGCATAATTCATATTTTAAACTTAAAAGTGACTCCAATTTTCCCACCCCCCTACAGCCTCACTCTCTTGAAATTTTTCAAACGGCACTCAGCAAGTCTGCCTATAATTCATGTTTCAGGTGCACTCAGCCACTCAATCTCTACATAGCCCAGTAGTTTCTGAGAGCAGACTGATCTGAGAGACCATTTCCAGATAAACGCAGCGACTCGGGCTCATGAGCTGTCACAGTTCACCTTGAATGCCGCTGCTTCGAGCAAAACGGAAAAGCTAAGATTTGGTCCCGGGCAAAAAAGCTGGTTAAGTTCTACAATTTTCAGAGCAAAAGTAGCAATAAGAAGAAATGATGGTGATTCTTGTGCTGTTGAGTAATAAATCCATCCTAAAAGAAGTCTTAAAACTTGGGGTGATTGCAATGAAGTGAAGGTTTGACACAATCTGCTGGCTTGCTTGGATCACTTTTACTATTTGGCATTTCAGAATATTCTGTATGCAAACTGACTGTTTTGAATTAGAATTTAGAATTTATTATTTTCTTTCCTCTTGTATAGTTCCCCGATGAATTGGCACCACGTAAACAAACTGAAGACTTCCTAATTAATGTTAGGATTTTACATCATAGAACAATGAGAGTATAGAAGATGGCCACTCAGTTTGAACCTCGTTAAAAGCACCTTTATTCCCAGTCCTGCCTCCTCTGACGTGATTACACGAGACAGTCATCAGAAACTTTCACAGCTCCACTGATTTACACTCAGTTGTGGGTCTGAGTGGGAAACTGGGTCACCCTGATGAAGCTTAAAGTGCCAGTAGCCACGTCCGTTTAATATCATCCACTTTTTTCTATAATAAAAAAAAGAACTTCTTTCTCTAATATCAGTGAAAAATAATAACTGAAGTTTGAATTCAACAGCTGAGAGGTGGTGAGATGTGGCGGTGTGATGTGATCCCGGTGTGATTTAGGAGGCATTATTGATGCAGTTAATCTGTAAATGGTTGAGCTGTGGATTTGCAGCCGACTGGAATCCTGGCTGCTCCGACAGATGTAGAGGGCAGATGTTTCAACCACTGGGGCAAAAAATGGAGAAAAAAAAAAGTTAATCTCGTCACTAGTGACTGACTTGAATCGGTTTGTTTGTGGGGGGGGTCTCTGCCCACTCAGCCACACGAGCATCACATTCGGTGCATAAAACGGCTTTTTACATAAACATGTCCCCGTGTGGCGTTTGTAAAGTGGTGTGGCATCTGCACAAAGCAAAACTAATTTATTGTGGCAAAAGCTGCACTTCTGCAGTTTTTCTAATATTTAAATACAATTTTCCTGTCTTTGTCTGGCACTCCATGCTTGTATATCAAAACTGTTATCTTTTTACTGTAAAATGCTGTTATGTGTGATTCTTTAAATCTAAATATTGACATTTTTAAGGATTTTTCTTTTTGTCAGTAGGCACAATATGAATGTAGCACAAACAGGCTTCCTGCTAATTTGAATGCATCAAAAATAAGTTGTCAACTTTCAAAAATCCATCAACAAAACAGCAGAAGATGACATATCTGAATTTAAAAAGGGAACTTGATGTCATTAAAAAACAAAAATCACATTTGTTTCAGACAAAAGCTCTTCTCGCACCAGGAAGCAAAATACACATTTCCCTTGTGTATCACAGAGGAGTGGGCGTTATGGGTTTAGTTCACTGTAAAAGAGAAAAACAAATGACAAGCTCAAATAAAAGGAACATTTACTGTTTCTTTTGTTTTCCTGCTAAATGTTTGATAAGTGTTCTCATTTCTGTTTGTTAAATGTGAAGTTAGTCACAAAACAAGTGTCAGACTAGTGCCCCAAATCTTAAAGCGAAAAATCTGTTCTTTTTTTCCACATCACAAAAATTCTAAAAGGAATAATTCAGATCTGTCGGTTGAGTAAACAGCAACAAAGTGCACACGTTTCATATAACGCTTCCTTTCACACTAGAATGTTTGAATGAAACATTCTAGTGTGAAAGGATGAAACATATTTTGGGAAATAATTATTTTGTAAACCTAAACAATTATTTTTTTTTAAATGGGCTGTTTGGCTCGCCATTGGCTCAGCCTAAAGGAAAACTTCTGCTTACTTAATTTTCTGTGACTGATACGAAACTATACATAACTAATTATCCCTTCAAAATGGCCATACTATCCCTTTAAGCTATTTCTTCAAACTAAGATTATTCAAAGAGTTATCTACACTAAACAGAATCATAATTGTTAACCTTAACTTAGAACCTCTCTCCTTTCAGCTGAATCTGCTGGTGTTCCCCCTCAGTTGTATCATCGTTACACAAACCTGAATGAACCGTTCTTTATGCGGAAAAAAACCCTTCCTCCAAAGCTGCTGGGACGTGGCACACTTCAGGAATCCACTCTGTGCGTAAATGAGTCAGACTCACGTGCAGGCGGCAGCCCTCGTCCTAAATGACTTCTGAGAGCCCATTATTAATACTCTAGGAAAGTTTGTCTCTTTTCACCCTTTTGAATAATACAGCAAAAGCAGCGAAGACATCAGAGCACTTCTGACAGAGCCATGAAACATTGATGGATTCTGTGTTGGAGGATCTGTCTGCCGTGTCTTCTGCTTCCCTTGACTTCCGAAGCTCGTGTGTCAACATTTCTTGATGTCTTCTTGCCTAAAATAACTGCTCTTGGAAGACTTTTTCCCCTCCTTTCACTAAGTTTTTTATTTTTTTTTAAACCAGAGAAGAGATTACTCCATTAGGAACCCTCTGCACCAGTTTTCTGCCTCTTACCTGCAACTCTCAACGCAAGCTTGACAGCTGCATCCAGAGTGTTGTGATCAGTGACCTCGTCTACTATTCCAAGCTGCAGAGCCTCCGCAGCCGTCACATGGCGACCTGTGGGACAGACCAAACCCTGGCTGACAAATTATTAAAGTACAATATACTAATTGTGAATACTGTACAATTACAAAATCTAGAACTCTTATTGTAACACTTCCAAATAAACATGAGGATTAAGAATGAGTTTTTCTTAAAAGGTGTGTCAAATAATCAGAAAAGGAGAGCAACTAAGGGCAAAAAGCTAAAACTAACATATGCTGACATCTACTGGTCATCAGGTGTTTAACCAGCAGCTGCTACAGTTCTTCGCCGATTCCCTTCAAAATGTGGCCTAATCATCTAAAACACAATTACAGCCTTACCCTTTCTGACTGTATTAATAACAGGTATGTCAGTAAACTTTTCAGGTCTTTAATGAACATAATGACTCTCACAGCAGGGGGAAGGACGTGAACTTCTTTAGATTAAAGACTCGCAATCTCCTTTTATTGCAACAACTTCAACAGGTCTCCTGCAGCGGTTAAAGGAAAACTGTAACATTACTCTACAACAGACCTAGAACTAAAAAAGCAGCACAATGTTCATTTCTTTCTCTACCTGTGGTGATGAGCTCTAAGGCAGCTGGAATACCGATGAGCCTCGGCAGACGCTGGGTTCCCCCTGCACCCGGTAGCAGACCCAGATTCACCTCCGGAAGTCCAAGTTTGGCCTGAAGAAACCAAAATGGCACAAAATATAACAGTGACTATATTTACAACCACAGACAGCACATGCATTTCAGAGGTTTTTTTTTCTTTCCAATAAATACAGCACATTATTAGAGATAAGTAAGAAAATTAATTTAAAAATATCACTTTGTAAAGTGGCCCTCCATGACAGAACGTCATCGGCACACCAACAGAGACAGCCGGTGTGAACTAACCTTAGAGTGTGCGATACGATAGTGGCAAGCGAGGGCCAACTCGAGGCCCCCGCCTAAAGCGATCCCCTCAATGGCTGCCACCACCGGTTTGGATGATGACTCCATTCGATCGATCATCGGTATCAGAGAAGGTCCGCGTATGTTTGACCCAAACTCCTTGATGTCTGCACCTGTTGGACAAAAACACACCATCAGAAGCTTTAACAGATTGTAACATGAGCTGCACTGAATTTCCCTAAACTAAACAGCTGACACTGAAAAATGTTCATACCTCCACAGAACTTTGCATTCTGACCACAGATGACCACAGACTTCACCTCTGGCTCATTGAGAGCTCTGTCCATCATATCAATGATACCCTGCCTCACCGCTGTACTGCAAGCACAAAAACACATTTGTTTGCTTTTAAAGTAGTAGCTAACTTGTACAATATGGTGCAAAAGTCTTGAGTTATCCCTCAGTGCTTTACTTTTTGCTCAGAAGGAGATGGACTTTATTATAATCTTTAAATGTGGTTTTTATTAAGAGTTCTGTGCTCCTGAGAACCTTTTTAAAAAATTTATTCGGACTATGGTTGATTTTTAACTCGTCTTCAGTCCAGTATATGACTATTTTATAGAAGAATGCAGTTTTGTTTGTTAAGCTACTTAACCCCTGACCTATGGACCATTTAGGAGTTATCAAGTTATTTGTCGTCAGGACTTTGCTAGCTGTTCCTGCCTTCTAAAAATTTTACTCTCAGACACTGCTCGCCTGCTGTAGATGGTTTACTTTTTAAATGTGACATTTACTTCTTTGTCCTCCACTTGCCTGAGTTTTAAACTAAGATAATCTTATGTTAAGAAATGTTGTAGTCGTTTTGTTAAAATGTTAAAAGTAAGATTATGCACACGATCTCATGCAATCTCATGAGCTGTTATGCTCAGTATGTGTTGTGAATGACTCTCAGCTAGAACCACACAAAGTTTAGCTCAATATCTGTAAAACTGACTGAGTTTTAACCGTTTTGTGTTGGCTAAGGTTGATCAGCTGAGGCAGCCATGTTGAACTGGCTTCATTCCAAAAGTTAATTAGTTGTTAGACATCCAGGAATTATTTCTTGTGAGTTTCATAAACTTTCTCTCAGGCGAACAGCAGAAAGTAAATGATTAATTACTGTTATATTGCCAGCACTAACCTGAATGGTTCACTGTTTTCCTGGTGACGGATAAGATAAGAAATCTTTAGTCTTGTACAATTTATTACATAATTTAAGACAGATGTGAAAGTAGAATTCAGCAATATGTCTCTCCAACAGAAAGACTCACAAGCACCTTAAAAATTCTACATTTTTGTGTATTTGCAACCAAAAACATAACTTGTCCCACAGATGTGTAAAAAGTAACCAATTAAACAAAAAGAACTCTTCTAGTTAGTCACTGGTTATTTATTTGCAATTGTGGGTTGCATATTAATATCAGCTAAACATTTAAAGTAACTGCTGTTTAATTTTGCATTAGTTTGGAGATTTTGTCTCATTTTATACAAACAGAACAGCTTGAACCCTGAAACAATTGAGTTTTTCAGGTTCTATTAGAATAAAGGCTCTGACGTTGCAAAACAAATGTTATTCTTCTTCTTTAAGTCAGGGGTGTCCAATTCTGGTCCTTGAGGGCCACAAACCTGCATGTTTAGAGGTTGTGTTGCTCCAACACACCTGATGACAAAAATGGGTGATGAACAATGTAATTGTAATGTAATGTAATTAATTCTGTAATTCAATCACTGAATCAGGTGTGTTGGAGCAGGGATACATGTACAGCATGCAGGATTTTGGCCCTCTTCTTGGATCTTTTTAACCTGTGGAATCAAATTATTGTATATGGTCTATGGCACCCCCAGCCATGCTGACAGGCAACTTTTCCTGAGATGTTTAGAAATCTTCATGCACTATTTTTAACCTTTGTTCTAAAAAACAGGCATTGGCAAATCTCTGCTCTTTAAATAAAGCCGTGGCCTCTTTCACGTGATGTAACTTTAAACACTTATCCTCAGTCTGTTGACTTCAGCCACACAGACATGCAATATTGGCTTATTTCCTTCAGTAAATAAATAACTATGATACTGCATCCACTGTTTCACAACATTTACTCAAATAAGATAAAAATATATGGCATTTGGTCACATTTACAGCTATTTAAGAAATACTGGGTTTAAAAACTTGAATTACATTTATAAAGTATCACAGCAAAACACGTTAATTACAAATGTGTAACAGAAATCTAAAAGTTGCAGCACACATTTGTTGTCAAGAAAAGTAACTTGCATTAAAATAATTTAGCAGCTTGTTTTTTATTTACTTTTACTTTTAGCTTACCTTAGTGCGTTAACGGGAGGGTTTTGAAGCGTAATCACAGTAACACACCCCGAAACTCGAGTGTACGAAGCCATGATGTCGGAAAAATTGCTTCGAGATGTCGTTGCAACCTTTTCTACATACCAAATGGACTTTGAAACACTCTTTTAAATAGACAGACCTACATGGCGTTTGGTTGGTCTTTATTTTTGTCCTTCTAAGGATGCCGTCCAAAAGATTCTTACTTAGTTATTAGTAACGAAACACTTTGCAGCACTGCTGCCCCCTGCTGGAGGGGGTGATAAAGTGACTGTTCTACTAACTTGTCTTGTTTTGTTTCCTAATTTACATTTATTTTGACTAATTTCTTTTCGATTTTTTTATCTGATGTTAGAAATTGTCTCGAGTAAAAAAATACATTAATACAAAACAATCTCGGTTTGAGTGCGCAGGGATATGACGTCACTTCTGCGGCGGCAGACAGTTGTTCTCGGTGACAACACAACAACAACTCTGGAAGAGTTGAATGAAGTCTCCTTTTGACGCGTGTGAATATGCGCTCACTCGCCGGTCTAGTTGTTGTTGTGACCGCAGCCAGCTTGTATCTGTATTTACTCTCACTGTATCTCCCCGCTGGACCACGGAGACGTCCTCGGCCCGGTGCCAAGGCGGAACATGTGGAAGAGACAGAGTCCGAGCTGCTTGGTGACACTTCAGAGGAGCCCAGCAGGTAACTCCACCGTCGGTGTCATGGCAAAAATTGTGCCCCTACGTAAGAAGCAAAGCAGCTATTAAACCAGTTGCTATTGTGAATAAAATAACTTATTGGAATAAAACTGTCTTTAAACTATATTCTGTACCACCACCAGTATGCTTATTTCCGCTTATTTATACAAAATGTTCAACCTTTATCGCAAACACATCAGAGATGAGTACATTTAATAACATCAGCATCTGGTATCTCTATTTTCTGGCTTTTCTGATCGAGGTGACATTAATTATGTATGATATATTAATATTGCTACTTTTTACCACTGGAAAATGTTGAGTTTCCAGATGATAATTTCTTCTGTTCTCTTGAATGTGAATTTTCTCCCAGGTTGAAGTTTCCCTCAGATCTGGAGGAGCTGCGGGAATTGGCTGAGCTCCTGCAGTTTTACAAAACAGAGCACACTGGATATGTCCTGCTGCTGTTTTGCAGTGCATATCTCTACAAGCAGTCCTTCGCAATCCCTGGATCATCATTGCTGGTGAGAGGAATACAATAAAAATGTCATTTGTGCAAATGCTTAATCCCAACAAGAACAGGATGTATTACGTCACACAGTTACTCTTCCGTGTTTGCGAAACTGTAATGGTTTCCTCACAACCAAGTTTGCAAACAAAAAAAAAAAGACTTCAACACTTCCAGCGCCTCACACCTCAAACTGCTATCAGATCTGAACCGATGTCTCGTGCCGCTCTTTAAGTGATAATAACAGCAGGTCTTTGTGCAGAACATTCTGGCAGGAGCTATCTTTGGACCTTATGAAGGGCTGCTGCTGGCCTGTGTGCTAACGACGGTGGGCTCCACCACGTGTTACCTCCTGTCTCAAGCTTTTGGGAAACATTACATTGTGAATCTCTTCCCTGATAAAGTCTCCATGCTACAGAGGAAGGTATGACTGCGTGTCTGAGTAAACTGCATCCAAGAAAATAAAGACAAAAACCAGATGACAAGCAATTCTGTCACCACTCTAGTTTCTCCAAGATCTATATCTTGATTGAACTATTAAATCATCATTTTGTTTTTGATTATATTTATTTACATTCTAATGGTAAACGAGTCAGCTTGTCCCTAATAACAGATTCACAAATCCTAATATCTAATGTAATAAAAATAAGCTCTCTGTTTTGTTGCAATTTTAATCAAAGTGCTTTTTGTTTATAATTGTATTTGATAGGAACACTTGCTGTTGTGCTTCAAGGTCCTTTCTCTGGTTTTCTCCTTCACATCTGTCTCCTTTTATCTCTGTCCTGTTCCAGGTGGAAGAGAACCGGGACTGTTTGTTCTTCTTCCTGCTCTTCCTCAGATTTTTTCCCATGACTCCCAACTGGTTTCTGAACATGTCTGCACCCGTTGTCAACATCCCCATCACATTCTTCTTCTGCTCGGTCTTCATCGGTACGTGCTTACTGAAATGACCTCAGTAAGGCCTGAATTAAACCGCTCAGTTTTTTGCTTTTTCTGCTAAAAAGGTCAATGCAAGGATGAAATTATTAGTTTTAATGCAGTTGACACATCAAAACCCTTTCAGAATTTTGAACGTAAACATGATTATTGCATTAAAATGTTTGAAATCAGTGAAGAACAGAAAAGTAAACTCGTCAGTTGCTTTTAATTTGCAAACTGTAAATCCTGTCAGTTAAACATGAATATAATTTTTGTGAAACACAGTAAACACTTGTAAATTAGCGCCATTAGTTTTAAACAGTCCGGATTTCTAGATTGTGATGCCATTTTGCACCTTTCTCCTCAGGGCTCTTGCCATACAACTTCATCTGTGTGCAGACGGGCGTCATGCTGTCCGTGGTGTCCTCGCTGGACGACCTGTTCTCCTGGGAGCGTCTCCTCCAGCTGCTGGCCATCGCCTGCGTGGCTCTGCTGCCCAGCGCACTCATCCGCCGCTTCAGCCAGAGGCGGCTCAAACTGGACGCTCAGTCTCAGAACGGACTTGTCGCAGACAAGAAAGTGCAGTGATTCGTTGCCGTACGAATGGGTTTGTTTTGGTGTTCTCATGCTTTCTGCTCAGAAGAGCAAACGTATTAAGAGTGTCGACTTTGCAGGACAACTTTTGACTCTACGTAGTGTGTAAATGTTGGAGTGTTTTTCTCTCCTGAGGCCTCGCAGAGATGAACAGGAATCCCTCAGATGGATTTTAAGTGTTTGTGACTGTGTTTTGGTGTTGTTGTTTGTTTACCACAACATACAGAGAAAACACAGTTTTCTGTATGTATATAAAGGTATGAATGTACAGGAATTGTAAAGATGAGGAGGGATTTTGAGAAAGATGTTTCAGTTTAACAAGCTTGTGTTTAAAGTGCCTGTTGTGCAGTTTTGGCCTTTAAATTCTACCTCTGAAACATTCATATTAATAATAAAAACGAAACTCTAGCCATGATTGTAAAAACTGGAGGGTTCAATGTGATTGTTTTTATGAGTTTATATAAATGGTCTTTATTTGTAAATGAAATGTTGACTTGTGTGGGGAAGATAAACTAGTCAGCCACATTAAAACCAAGGGTCCTGACTTTTACATAAAGGGAACTCAGCATTGTTATTATTGTTGGGAAGCTGATTACAGAAATCTGCAGTTTTTGGCAGGTGGTTTTAATGTTCCACATGACGACTGTAATTGTTTTGTTTTCTTCCTTTCTGTTTGACTGATATATTTACTGATAATTTGATTTTAAAAAGCTACATAAATGTTTATTGAAGTGTAATTTTGAGACCAAATTTAGCGGCAGATAAACATACGTAGCAGATTTCTGTGGTCTGTTTATCACATCACATGTTCTTTTTTTGCTTTAGAAAATTATGTAGTTCAGATTCTGTGAAGCTTTAATATGACACAGAATCCCTCTGTGCCATATATGATCCATGTATGTACCCAGCTTAAAGTAAGTAGTGTTTATATTTGCCTTTTTCTTGTGGAGTTGTGAATTCTTTTCAGATGTAATTTACTGTGAATTCACATTAATCAGCACATGATGACTGTGCCCAAACCACAATTTAGAGCAGGAAGGATCTATGAAGCAATCATGCAATAGCATTTCCAGGATACTTTCAGACCGTCTTTATTGTCGGATTACAAATTTGTGAACAAACTTGAGGTTTGCTGTGTTCACTCCTGTTATGACTGATGAGATTAATGATGCAGCACCTTTCTTTTTGTAGGTGCAGAAACACTGAAATAAACCAACATGAGACATGATGTAAGTTTTTTTTCTCATATAACCTTTATTGCTCAGATCCATGTTGCTCAGCAATACAGTTCACTCATCAAAACAACAGTTTGGCTGCTACCAGAGAGACACTGACCAATGTTCTGTTGGATCATGTGTCTGACCAGCTCACAGTTACTGATTACCTTCAGGTGTTTGGAGCCTTTTGGCCTGTGGGTAATGTAGGACTTTAAAGTTTTAACTTACTGAGGAAACAAAAGGAATATTCCAAATGGTGAAATGCAGTTACTATAACTGGATCCAGGTAAGACCACAAATCAGAGATTAGTGCTAGTTTGAAGTGTAGTACAAACCGGACCAGCTGCATAAATTGCATGCAATGCTTTGCATTTAACAAGGTAAAAAGAAAAACAAGAAACACTGCAGTGGTTCTGCATATATTTGACCAGATTATATCCTTCAATGCCTGATTCGTGACACTTAGGATGGTGTTGAATCACCTCTGTTTTCTCCCAAAGGCAGAACAATTATTTTTTTATCATTGTTTTGTTTTCAGGACTGCTTTATTCTTTTAACTTGTCAAAAAGCCATCTTTTCTTACTTTGCATTTCCCTCCTATTTCATTTCTAATACTTGTTCAAAGTCCTAGCTAGGATATTTTTTTTTCCACCACAGTTTAATAACTAGTATTACTGGTAGTGATCTAGTGAATATTATGAAATCCAATCTACTGCTCCAGACTACATCGTTTAATCCGTGTAAATGGCGAGAAAACCCGACAAAAACGAAGCCATAGCTATTCAAACACTGTATGATATAACTAACAGTGTACACGCTCAGTGATGTGTGCAGTTGTGATTTTCTGATACTGAAAATGAATGCCTAACAACACCCCACAAAACCAAAACTAAAAATACCAATCTTTATGAATGAAAAAAAGGCTTCACCTCAGCATGTTATTCTAGCAACACTGCAGTGAAACTGAACCAGCTTGGAGGGAAAACCTGTGCTTAAAAAGAGCCAAAAACACAAGAGAAACACAGGTCTGAGGGGCGCTCTGCTTCGCAGGAAAAACTTCTCAAGACAGAAAGATCAAGAGACAAAAACTACAACTATCAGTGCTACAATGAAAAGCCGCTTTTCTCCAACACATGCTCAACCACCGCAGGGGTCACGCGACAAAATCGAAGCACCGTACTGCATTTAGGTAATGTCAGTGTACTTGAATCAAGTCTGGTGAGCTTTCATCATCAGTGTATGAGGTACTGTACCGGCTGTGGGGAGGCTGCTAACAGCCTCAGGCATTGTGTGACTTTGATAGACCTTTCTATGTAGTTTTTTTTTTTTTTTAAGAACTGCAAGTTTGTGTTCACTGGGACAAAAATGATCCACCTCATCTGATGACAAAAGCCTCCATAAAAGTACAAACCAACTCTCAAGACAGAAAAGATAAAACACTAACTTCCACTATGTCGTTCTTTTTTATTATATATATTTTTTGTTGTTGTTGTTGCCCTAAATTGGATTTTAGTAACTAAAGTCAGCCATGGATTCAGAGAGGTGATTCTGAAATGTACAGCACATCAAAAAAAATGTTAAAATAACATCTGCAGATCGATGGGGAACCGAGTTCAGAGGTCGGTTTGAGGAAAAGCTGCGACGCTCGAAACTTTCCCACCGTCTCTGCAGACGCTGCAGCAGACTGGTGTTAAAGAGAAACCGAAAAATGATGCAGTTACGTGTGAGTCTATTGTACATGTTTACAGATATACAGTTGTCTTGTTGCACACAGTGACATTTTCAACGACTACAGTTGGTTTACATTCTGCACAGACGACTAGGGTTTTATAACACGCTCTGGGTCATGTCAGTGTGGTTTTTTGCAGCTTTGTGTTTTCTTCAATTCAACCCCAGATTATGTTGTTATGCTGGTAAGATTAGGTTGACATAAAGTTCTGTTTCATCTTTCACAAGTAAATAAATGTTTTTTTTTTCATGTACATTTTTTTTAAAAAAACCTGAAACTGGGGGAAAAAACAGGAGGTATAGTTGGTTACTTTCTGTTTCTTTCATTTTTTTTTCCTGATGGTGAAATCAGTACACAACATCCACATTCAGAACCACATCGGGCGGGTATGTACCCCCAAAATCCTGCTTTTTCATTCCTTTTTTAGCAAAATGGATTTGGAAATCCTTTGACATGTTATCATTTAGAGGTCGCCTGGCGTCCAGGCAAACACAGTCCAACAGATTATGGTTTTACAAAGTTTCACTAGTCAGCTGGACCTGAAAGAGTGTAGAGATTACTGCAATCTTTTCTTCTCTTTTTCATTTAAAAAAGGAAAAAATAAAAACACTCAAAATGATCAGTTAACAAGGCATACAAAAAAAGGGAAATGAAAGATTGGACTGAGGTACCCTGAAGCCTGAGGTAGATCACAATACTGACATGCGCACTGTTCACATCCTGTTCAAAGTTAACGCGGTGGTTCACTTTACCTCTCTCCTACTTTTTCAGGTTTTTTTTTAAATATTATCATTATTATTATTATTCATAGTCTAGATTTCAAGAAAATAAACACTTCCCTTCAAAATAATATGGCAGTGTCCCACTGAGGAAAAAAAGAAAAGGATTTAAATTTTTTTGTTTCTTATCAATAGATCTCATCACAAAATAGGAAAAAAAAATAGATTCATAAATATTATTTTTACTCTCTTTTCTATATATTTACACACACATATGCACATTCACACACACACACACACAGACAAACGCGCAAGGGAAGCTGTGCGAATTGGCAATAACCGTTTGTCTGGAAGATGAAGCTGATGGGCGATGTCTGTCAGAGGTGACCAAAAAATAAGGCAACAAGCTCCCACGGTCTCCTAAGTAAAGCACAAAAGGACACCATGGCCTGCGTCATGTCCAGCGAGGTCCGCAGAGCTGTCGGCCGGCTCATCAGATAAAAAAAAATAACCTAAATCAAAGCGAGAAAAGCAAGCGTGAGGATGACAATCGTGTGTGTCGTGTGCAGCTGGGCCGGCCTGCCGGACACGGCAGGGGTGATGTTTTCTAAAAAAAAACCAAAAGGCTGCATATTGTACATTCGCAGCTGTCTCGCTGTTTTGTTTGATTTTTTTTTTTTCCCTGACAAGAAAGGGTTAAAGCCAAACGCGGTCACATTTGCGGTTGTGTGTGTACCACAGGTCATACGGCACCCCCCACCACCACCTAACCTGCCCTCCCCTCAGCTCACACCGTGTGTTGGACCCTCGTGACGTCCCCATAAGGCCAGGCGTGTGACGGTGCAAATTAAAAACAATCATTTGCCTAAAGGTGCACCCGTTTGTTTTTCATTTTTGGGACGTCCGTTTTTGCTCTGATTATCAAGAATAATGCCTTTTTTTTAAAGATGAGGACAAGCATGGATTTAGACATCTGTGTGACACTAGCTGTAAAAGTTAAAATCTCTTTGCTGTATTTTACCTCTGTTGGGAAAGAAGTGGCAGTCAGTTTAATGTCATCAAAAGGCTACAGAAAAACCCAATATATTTGTAACCGACTTAAAAAGCAAAGCCAGACAAGAGAGTGATGAAAAAGTGAAGCAGAAATTAGCAGAAAAGAAATAACGTTTAAAAGAAAAGGAGAGCCATTCGAAAGGGACGTTATCTTTTGCGTTGGCACACACACAGACGTGTTACATAAACTCATTCATGTTTTACTCTGAGGGATATTTTTTTGTTTTGTTTTCAGTTCAGTGGACTAAACAGCAAAGAAAAAGAAGAAAAAAAAAACGGGAACTGCTTCAAGAGGCTGCTCTTATCTCATCTCCTGAACAAGCTGAGCATTAAAAACTGCACTTAGCCGGACTGTCATTTTGCTCAAATAAAAAAATAACAGTGCATACTCTCAGTGTGTATCAGTGTACGTCTCTACTCTGCATTAATACTGCTAAGGATGTTTTACCTCACAATCTAAATCATTTCAAAGGAGGAGGCATCTTTTGTCACTTGCTTATGTTCTACCAATCAAAATGCCTCGTGTACACTCGTGTTAATAGACATTTTTTTTATTTGTTCAATCTGTCTGTTAGGCCTATGTTAGTCCAACTAAAGAGATAACATTACGCAGGGTGACATATTTCTTGTTTACCTGTTGTTTTTTTTAAACTGGTAAGTCAACAGTTTCCAAATTTAAAATCATATTCACCTTCCTTATCATTATTATATTTTTATGTATTTATTTTTTGGTCTTTTTCATTTTACTGTATCAGAAGTGTTTCTCCTGCTCTGTCTGCTCTCGCAGGGCTGGCAGTGCACACGACGCCCTCAGCCTTTGGCTCTCACTTGTTTCCCTCCTTCAGCGAAGTTCTTTGGTTTTGATCCCAGTGCTGCTGGTCAGCCCTGTGTGTCCTCTGTGGCCTTGGCCTTAGTCTGGGTAGGTCTCTGTCCATTTGGGAGGGCTACATTCATTGGCTGGTGCCCGCTGGAGCCACGTCGCAGGTCACTTGGAGTGATGCGGTGACACGGCCGCGCCCTGCTGGTGCTTCTGTTCCTGCTGTTTGACCTGCTGAATGATCTCCCGGATCTTCCTCTGTGCTGTCTGTTGGAGGGATCGGGAGTTTACGAGGAATGTAAAAAAAAAAGGACCATTCTTGGATGTTTTTAGCTGTTAACCAAATAACTGCAGACAAGCCGAGCTGATCTTTCGTGCCTACCTGACTGGCAAAAAAATGCCCGCTGATTTTCACAAAGACCTCGTCGTTCTCATCTGGAATTTGGTCCCGCGGTACAATGACCTCTGCGCTCGTCAGGTTCTGCAGCTCGTTCACCTGAAACACACCCACCAAGCCAGAGATTAGAAACTCACTTTCAATTTTACCGTCGGCCTCCCTTACAGAACACAGACATTACTCACGACACTAAAAGTATCATGGTTACCTCACTGAAACATGGAAAAGGGTGACATTCGTCATTGAAGACTCAACAGATAAACATCTAAGGATAAAGTTTAAACCTATTTTTGAAGTCTTGACTAGATGTACACTAGAGTGTCTGCTCACCGTCTTGCCACCTTTGCCGATAACCCTGCCTGCTGCAGTGGAGGGAACCTTGATGTGCGTCTCCAGTTTGACCTCCTCCTTTCCTGAGAAGAAGTTCTCCTCTTTCAGCTTCCCAAATATCCGGCCTTGTGCCTGGAATACAAAGGAGGGTATGTATGAGGCAAGGAGAGACTGCGGAAGGCGGGACACACAGTGATCCACTGCTATTTACTATAAATAAGTGTACACAGGTCTCAATATGAGTTCAAAATGGAGCTTTTGTCTTAACATCTTGCACTCTGAGTTGGTTGGTTCTACCTTGAACTGTGCCTCTGGTGTTCCAGTAATGATAACCATCCTTTCTGTAACATCTGGGCTCTCAGCTGGGGCAATCTGAAGACAACACCAAGAGATAAAGGACAGAGATGATTAAAGAAAAGAGCTTTTTGTTTGGTTCCATCAGTCTAAACTATCCTGCCACAATTTTTTTTTACATGCCATACAATTAAAAATTACATTCTTTTTTTAAGGTAAAGTTTATGGTGGAAAAAAATATGGATTCATGAGCAAATCAGTGCAATCTGTTTTTATTTACATTTTAAATGTCTCAAAGCTTTTGGAATTGGGGTTGTAAAATATAGTATATCAAGTACAAATGTTTAAAATCTAATTTAAAATGTAAACTGCTTTTAGTTGTGTAATCTGAAATAATCATCTCCTGAGTCATTTTCTTTTCCCACTTTTAATCAAGAAAGCTGCCTCTGCTGCGGTCTGTGAAATGCTGATGATTCAGCCCGCAAACATGTCCAACTCAACATCTGTTTAATAACAGCTGAGAAGCTTTTTTAAAAACTTCTTGACACATTTAACACATATCTGTGGACTCAGCCTAACAGAGTCCTATCATTCGGATCACCTCGTTCTTCGTTCTCATTTAAGTCACAAAGCATTGAGTTACTGCACCTTGATGGAAGCACCGGCAAAGTGGGCCAGTTGTTTGATGTGCTGACCCTTCTTGCCTATCAGGGCCCCGACTGCCTGAGTTGGAATAAAGAGGTAGACAACCTCCTGTTCTGGAGCCTGTTGCTGAAAGAAAAAAGAGAACAAAACACATCAGGTACTTGAGAAAAACCTGCAACATTTTGGGTAAAGATCCTTTTCTGGATGTGTCTGAAAGGCATATTTCCTATTAGGGGTGTGGCTGTGGGTTTTTGTTTTGTTTAGCATGGCAATACTCGTGTACTGGTGGTTTATTAACCGAACTATTACAAGCCACTGGATAACTTCAGGCTGTAAGGTTTCCTGCCAGACATTTTTGTGGTGTGGTGATGATGAGAAGGCTGCCTGAAAAGCTGTAATCAAACATACACTTTTGTCTCCCTTTACCTTATTTGTAGACACAATGAGATTTATTTTTCTTTTTTTGCGGTATAACTTCAACCGAGAAATTAAAAGCCTTTAAGAAATTTGCATCACCTGCTGACTTTTAGAGTTTTAACTGAGATCATCTTTTGTTGAATAACAATAACATTATACACAATATCATGCAGTACTGTAAGATGTTCTCAGAGTATATGTTTTGAATGACTTCTCAGCTACTACCACATTTAACTGGAGCTTAATATCTGTAAAACTGACTAAATTATAGTCAGTTTTTGTGTTTTCTAAGGTCAGTCGAACGATGACAACCTGCATGTTTCATTAAAATTCATCTGGTTGTTTAGAAGATATTTTGGTAACAGACTGAAACAAATAAAAATAATACTGAAGTTTGAACATACTGAGTGCTGGTGGGACATGGCACTTGCTGAAGGAACCCCGTACAGGCCACCGAGATGTGAAGAGTGACCCTAAAAGTGACAAACAAGCCAATCAGGTCGGACCCACGTCAAAATCTCACACACATACGACTCCTGCTCCTACTTAAAGGGAATTTCTGGGTCAAAGCTCACAGTGAATCGCACATTCTCACACAATGTCTCACACCACTCAGCCCTGACCTCATTGGACAAACAAGCAGAGACTTTGTTTTACAGACAAACTGACTCATCTCTGGAGAAGTCAGAGGAAATCTGCTCGTTTCAAACATCCTGTAGGAAGATTTGAGATGTGTTTTGTTTTTTTATAGAAAAAAAAAGTTTCTTCCGGAATCCTTTAATGGTGGTAAAAAAAAGGAGGACTCACTAAGAATGGGTTGTATCCTGCTGGTACCACAGGGGGCACTGCACCACGTGGTCCAGCAGCAGGGGGCAGCACCTGCAGACCAGAGGAGAAGATGCCCAAACCTGGGATCAAGTTGGCCTGTTGCTGAGCAGAAGAAAAAAGAAAAAAAGTGAATTTGGTCACCAAAAAAATCGATTAGGATTTAATTAATTAGATTTTTCGATTTTTTTAAATGTAGCTTAGACATTAAAAAAGAATATTTTGCTAAGAGGACATTGAGTTTCCAGTCCAGGAAAAGCTAATTTAAATTTAGATTTGCTCATAAAAATTGTACATTTTAAAATCTAAATTAGGATTTCTTTATTGATAATAATAAACCCTAAATTTAATAAGCATAAAAATACAGAAACAAAGATTGTTTGCCTTGACTGTCTAATTCTTAAATTAATATGTGTTTTAGGTGGTTGTTTACACAGTCGTTGAGGAGAAAACCATTTTGAAAACACTAATTTACATTTTTAGGAAATCAGTCATCATTCGATAATTGATCTCAATCAATTTAGGACACTTTTTCTGATTACATGCAAATCACATTTTAAGATGAATGCACATAAAACAAAGACACTAACAAACTTGTGGTTTTAAAAAGAGAAAAATTAAACAGAAATGAGCTAAAATGAAGGAAAGAAGAAACTATGTTCACGTTCAGATGCAATACTGTCTTCAATCTAAATCAATTGCTGACACACATTTCATTTCTAAAAACAAATGCTTAGCATTCCTCAAAGAAATGCATATTACATGTCACCTTCCATGCCAGAGTTTTAAATAAAGACCAACAAATGGCGTTTTGAATGACTGTTCCTTATGGTGTTGTAGAAATTCTTGGGTTATGAATGACATTTACCTGTTGTTATCTAAAAAAAGAACATATTCTTCCCTCAAAGTTAAAAGTAAATTTACCACACGACAACCTGCAGTGACCTCAGGCTGTCCTGATCCCTGAAAGCTTTGTGTAATATCCTCAGTGTCACGCTAGATGGCCCCGTCGGCTCACCGTGGTGGTGATACAAAACCCGACAGGTGCTGAGAAAACTCACGAGTCAGAGCGATTTAACGCACGCTGAGTGATACTTCCTGGTAATTGTTTTAGAGCAAATAATCACAATGTGGAGAAAACTACTGAACCCAGTATATTAATAAGAAAGCTGTCTCTCTCGGGGTCAAGTATGTTGCTCTTGACAAGCATCATCACTAATAATAATCACTTTATTTTCATTTGTTTTTGCATTACTTCATTGCACCATTAAGTATGCAATATATTCCCCCTGCTTCTCTTTGTCTGAGGTCGACACTACCGATGTGGCGGTGTCGTGTGAAAGAGGAGCTGGGTGAAAGAGCAGCCTACAGATATCAGATGGATGCTGGGAAACGCAGTGTGTTACAACAGGAACACAGACACACGCAGCGGGGGGAAGTGAGTCAGAGGCTTCGCACGCACACGAGCCCAGAGACACGCTGCGCTCAAACACACCACTCACTAATGAGCTGCTCAGCGATCGTTTACTGTTATCTCTTTACCAAGCGGGTCTCGCCAATGCACACTGGAGGGGAAGACGATACCATCCGGCAGCGTTCACCTGTCAGCCTGTGGGAGTCACTTCACGGTCATAGGTACTCAAACTACCGAGAAGGCAGAGGGGATGGCGCACTCACATTGATAGCAGCGATGTCGTTCTCGTAGGCTTCCCTCAGCTTCTTCATGATTTCCACTTCAGCTTTACAGCAGGCCTCCAAGCTTCCTTTCACCGTGATGGTCCTCTCAGGGTTGTAAATGGTTAAATCTTGTAACCTGAAACAGAAGTATCAGCACACGAACACAAGTAAGCGCCAAAAAACACTCAATTAGCAGCCCTCTTTAATTGAATCGGCTCAAAAGGTTGTAAATGTACATCTGGTGATAACGCTCTGAAAGTTTCATTAAAACTACTGAAATTTGAAAGATGTTATTTGAAAGATATAGATAAAAGCTAAATCATTATCCTGTGCCTGTTAGCAGTGAGCAGCAATAAAAACTACCTATCTCATCATGCATCTCTGATAATATTATCACCCTAGTTAAGATTTTGACTTGAGAGTTTAAGTGAGACTTACACATTCACACTTTGTATTCCACTAGCCATAACTAAGATTATTCTGTTGAAAAAAAAGGGGGATTTTTCTTTTCTCCTCTCAAAGCCCCTCCAGAGACACACAGTGCAGATATTTTCTAACCCTGTTCACAGGCTGAGTGCTCCGCATGACGGGCGACAAAAGAAAAAAAAAAGCCTCACTGCGCGAAGTGAGACTTAAAACAACAAGTGTGCCAAGGTCAGGATGGGAGCAGCAGCACTGTGACACGAGCACACACGAGAAATGGATTCATCCATCCGAGCAAAGGGCACTGCACTGAGACATTTCCAGGTACTCTATAAAAGCAAAAATGATCATTCTCCACCAAAATGGCACCGTTTCAATATTTTCTTTTTGTGAATAAAATATGGATTCATAAGATTTGCATAGTCACAAAAAGAACAATTTTAAGCGGGACGATAAATAATGCAAACATCTTTTTAGCCTTGGCCGCAGAAACTTTGTTTTAGAAGACATACAAGATGCTCAAAAAAATTTTTTAAAATACACAGAAATTATTTTTTGATGAACTGTTTGCTTTTCTCAGAGGAACTGTCTATTTCTCTGGGCTCATTCTGTCCTCGAAACAATTCATTAGCTCTAAACCAACGAAGGTTCGTAAGCGCAGTCTGTTAAATGAGGTGTAATCACCTCCCCTCTGATATCGTGTCCTGGAGAGAAGGAGCTGCAATCAGCTCCTCACATTTGCTCTCTAACAGCTCAGTAAAGCGAAACTTAAGAGATTAATGAGCAGCAAGGAGGGCGTGGCTGCAGTACGAGGAAATTACTAATAAGACTAAATGTTTTGATGTGAAATTAATTTTAACATGACTGCAGTTTTGTGAAGCAGCTGCGGAGGCGTGGCAGTCGACTTACGAGGAGATGGTTATCTTGGTCCCTGTCTCCTCCTCGATCTTCTTCAGGTTGCGGCCCTCCTTCCCGATCAGCCGACCCACGAGGCTGTTGTGGGCGAGGATTTTCAGAGGGATGTCTTCCGTCCTTCAGAAACAAAACCAAAAAAAACCCTGAAAGTTTGCAAGCGGCCAAACTATTAACAACACAACGTGATACACTAATTTGAAGCAGTTCTATTAAACAAAAGAAAAGACAAAAAATGCCCTCTTTTAGGCGGATTGCAGTTGCATCGTAGCAGTTGAACCTGGTTTTTAAAAATATTTACTTTTTAAGTTTAATTTGGCTGCAAACATTTTAATAAGTCATCCAGAATCATTTGTTTTTTTACTGACAACTAAATTTAAGAGCTACTTGCTATTTCTTTTATTCTGATGTTCAGTGTGAAAAAGTTAAAGTGTGACACTTTACAGACGAAACCATAATCACAATTTAGTTCATATTACTCAAAATTACTTCCCAATTCCCTGAGGGTGGGAGTTTGAAGGCACTTTTCCCAGAATTGGAAAGGTTTTTAATTTGATTTGATGTTCATACAATCCCTCATCAACTCCTGTTTACAGGAAACAAGCTGCTGTTGTAGATACAACAATTCAGAAATTCTGCTCAGAAGCTAAAAAAATAGATTTTACAACCGTTTTCGTATCATCTTTTGTTCAAATAAAACCTCTCTTTTTGTTAGAATATCTAAATATTCACAATACAATGGGGGGGGGGGGGGGGGGGGCATAAACTGGAGCTAATTTTAGGTAGATTACAACAAAGAAAGAATGCATTTCAGATAAAAAAAATGAATCATAGGTTACGTGTCTATCCTGAAACATTCAGCTCTGGATGGTAAATTTCAAAATATTTCGAAGAAAAGCTGTGTAATTTGGGCAGAAAGGAAGGTGAGTCACATTTTCTGTTGTGTTCAATACAGCTAATTTTCCATGACTTTATATTACCCTTCAAATATCGCAGAGTGATGATGATGGGCAGAAAAAATAGGAACGGCTGTACAATTTTAACGTTCAAGTCTTCAAATTCAAGAAAAATTTCAATCCTGAAAACTGAGCCTAACACAACTTCTGTGTAAATTTGTGAGAAAAAAAACAAGACAGAAATCTTCAGTAACTCCTAAACAAGTTTATTTTGGAGATTTAAATGGAAAGGGTGCGCCTGATCTGTCCGTTAAAATGTTCCTGATCATAAAAAAGTTGTGTCATTTCAGCGTCATCTATAGTTTTGTTTTGTGTGGCAATTGCAGGGTGTGAGTATAGAGTTATGTTGGGGAGTGGTGGAGGGTAACCAGATGCTGGGGGTTTCTTTTAGGCCTGGTTCCAGACACGTGTGTGTGTGTGTGTGTGCGTGCGTGCGTGTATGTGTGTGCTGTAATCTGTAAGTATAGCTCCATCCTGCAGGGTGAAGTTAGTTTGGAATGAACTGCTGAGGGAGTGATGACAGCTGTGTAAGTTCAGAGGCCGTGTTCGGTGGTTTTTGGTTTTGGTGGGGTTTTTTCGATTCGGTGAAATCACAGGGTGGAGCATGGCGGGGACAACCGTTTGCATTTCTGCAGGTGTGGCGCCCAGGAGAGGCATAGGGGAGTTATTTTGTTGACACAGCGCAGTGTGGATGCTATTGTGACTTTTGAAAGAATGACTCCAACCTTGACTGATTGAGATAGATTAGACACACTAAAAGTTTGTGAAACACTTAAAAAAAACATCTACAGCCAATGTTCTTTTTCTTGAAACAGCTTGATTTGCACAAAACTTTTATATAAAATGTGCATGATTTTCTTTTTTGTTTCTTTCATTTCTCACATTCACAGAAGATAAATTAGTAGATCAAAGCCACATTCATATCTATATCTATATATATGTTCACCCTTTTGTTTTTCTATGTGTGACAACATCCAATATCACTATTGATAAATCTTTTTCAAATAATGCTTCTCTGTGCAAAATGAGTTTAAAAACATAAGCAATGTCCAAAAAGGAAAAAAATGTGGAAATCTTTTGTGTTTTATGTGGGAGTCTTGTCAAAAACCTGTGCCAGCAGTGTCCAAGCATTCATTCTTTCATTCAGTGCCACACACCCACCACCCACCCAGTAGTACAGCACTCCACTAGTGGGAACCTGTGATGTTTAGACAAGAAATGAAAGGAAAAGAAAACCCTGGAACTGCCCAAATGTAGACTTACTGCTCTTAAAGGGTTCTGTTTTTGAATGACAATTCTAATTTTAGGAATGTCAAAAAGAGGTGTAAAAAAACGGGTAAGGCAAGTAATTGTACATAATTTACAAAGAAATGTTCACTCTGTTATTGCATTTAAAAAGCAGACAAGCAGATTAAAAACTGCTGCTTAAAGCAAGCAGGAGTTTTAAGAGTAGCAAAAGGTGCAGCGTCTGGTAAAAAGTGTCGAACCCAATTAGATCTGCTGTCCTGGTCTAAATGCTAAGCTGTGATCACGTGTCCGCCCATGTGCTCCTTGTCTTAAGTGTGTTAGTGGTCCAGGCCAGAGAAGTGTGCACGGTGAGATTAAGAAAAAAAAAAGAGTGCAGGCAAGTGAAGGGTTAAGATTATAGTCCTGCAGACATGATGGCTAATCTCAATCTGTACATTGTTCAGGCTTCAGATCAGCACATTTATCTGCAGGTCTGCGGATCATGTGTGCAGAAGTGTGATCTCACATCTTGGTCTCGTTGGCCTCTTTCCTCATGATGTCCAGGATCATACGACAGGCAGAGGAGCAGCCCTCAGGGGTTGAGTGGATGGTGATTGGTTTTTCTGCTGCACCTGCATTTTCCTTCCGGTGAATGTCCACCCTGAGAGAATAAATAAAACTCAAGCTCATCAAAAGGTGTCTTGCAAACCAAAAGACTGTGAAGGCATAAAAAGGCAGCAACTCGTAGAAAGAGCATAAAGGAAAAAATGCGAGAACTACGACTTTAAGTGAATTTAAGAAATCGCAATGTTTTTCTATTGGTATTAAAGTTGTAAATATAGGTGAAAATTTCAAAAATTATAAAGATTACCAGTACTTTACATTATAAAATTCTGTAACAAGCTGAATGTATTGATACATCAATGGTTAAAATAACAGAAAGTATGCAAAAGTAATTTGATCTGCTTATATTTTAAAGGTATTTGAGTTGAATTCAATAGTTTTTATTTTGTACACCATTCCATTTTAGTCAAGTGGACAAAATAATTATAGTCTGGGTACACACTGCTTGAACAAAACTTAGGAAGGGTATAAATCCATAATTTAAAAAAAAAAAAACTTGCTTGGACTGAGTCTGTTTGGTGACGTTCTTGATGGTGAGTCCTTCTTTTCCAATGATGGCTCCCACAAACTGAGTAGGCACGAGCATTCGTAAGGGGAAGTCAGGCTGTCTGAGGCGTGGAGAACTGAAACCTCCTGACGGTCCGGGTTGAGGTGCGCCCTGGTCCCGAGAAGCCCGACCCCCGCGCCGCGTTCGGGGAGCCTGGATGGGCGGAGCAGCATCCATGTCCATAATGTACGACACCTTGAAGGAGTAGTCGTCGAACTGGTGTCCTGTGAGCTTCTCAATGGCTCTGGGATGAAGAGGAGGGGCAGCACGTGTAAAAATAAATAAATAAATATAGGAAGACAAATATATGAATACTATCAGAGCAACATTTGCTATATTTGTTTAAAATACAATTGCAGCCTCATCATGTTTGATTAAGTTTAGAATAAAATCAGTTTGCTTTGTTCTTAGGCTTAGTTCATTCATTCATTGATACACTTTAATCATACCAGTAAACAAAGAAATACCCAGGCAAATGTTTTTTCTATTATTTTATGGGAAATATTAATTGTGTAACACTTTCTTGTTTGTCTGTCTGTCAGCGTTTGTCACGTTTCTTCCCTCTTGGTATTTGGCTCACCACTGACATTTATGTGTGGGGCTTACACTTTAGCTTCCTCCTTGGTTGCGTATGTAACATTCACCACTGCTGTTTCTGTGTCGGTGTTCACTGTGAGACCAGAGGAGAAGAAAAAAAACATGAGATACAGTCAACAAAAGATTTACGCATGCCGGCCT
>JAVKLF010000132.1:7543092-7559368 GCA_034783495.1 Millerichthys robustus
TATATATATATACATGTATATAAATAAAAAAATCTGTGCTGAGGTGCAGTTTTACACTTTAAGTTTATAAAAATATATTTTGGATGTTTAAATCAGCCCAAATTTGCATGCTTTTATAAAGTTGACATTTCATCTGTCCTTTTAATTGATAAAACTTCTTAACATTGGACGCTTAAACTTGCTGTTTAGTTACTATCTTGTTGATTTGTTGTGTTATTGTCTTATAGATTACTCCACGTACTGTCAATCAGTACTGTTTAAAATTGTATCAGTTTTTTTTAGATGATCCTGAACGTAATCTTGCCTAAACCGAAATGTGTTGTTTATTTTTAATTTGAATTAGAAGATCTTCTGGGGGGAAAAGATGAAAGCTGTTTTTGCATCGTATGCTTTTTTATTATGGTTTTATTTCTGTCAGTCTTTCCTGTCCTGTTTGATTTTGTTTTTATTTTATTTAGCATACATCTGACTACATATATGCTTTTTTTTGTCCAGGAAAACGTTTTTCTTCCCCAGAACATTCAAACCCTGGTTGTGATCAGCAGGACTGAACGTGTCCATCCTTTCCACGGTGCAGGAGCTTTGTGGAGCGGAGACAAAGAGGGCGGATGCTGAGGGGGAGGGCTGCAGCCTGCAGGCCCCTCCTCTCTGCATAATGTGCCGGGCTCATTGAATCAGGCAGACAGCAGAACCAGAACGGGACACAACTGATCCCAAAAAGTGTCTGGAAAAGAAGGACTGCAGAATGACTCAAAGGAACCCGCGAGGAAAGTGAATCAACAACAAAAAACAAACTTTTTTATCAATCTGAAACGGATGGGACTTATTCAGGAGCGCAGCTTGTTTCTCTCCTGCTCAGCTGTGGGACCCTGAAGAGTCAGAATACAAAGAGAGGACACGTAAAGATGGACTCTTTCTTTGTAGAGGTGAGTTAACCCACTTTTCTGCTCACGTTAAAGCAGTTTTAGTCCCCCCTCTGTGTTTGACGTGAGGGTCCTGATGGGCTGGGCGACCCTCAGGGTTTTTGTTTTGTTTTGTTCTGACGCAGCACCAGTGCGCCCTTTATCGGACGGGGTTCAGATTGGTTCTTTTTAACCATTTGTTTTATTTGTTTTATTTTACTATATGTTATGTCTTTTAACCCAGTAACACAAGTCACACTGTCCGTGCTGGTTATGCTCCTGATTTTGTTCACTGAAATCATTTTTAAAAAGACCAGATGATTGTCTTATTCTGTGCTTCATGTAAAAGATTGTTACATTTTAAAGCAGAACAACGATGTCTGGTGTGTCATGAATCAGTCAGATCACACACCACAAGGTTCTGCAAAGACTGGCTCCAGGTCTGATTTGTCATCCCTCTCTGACTCAGAGGAGGGCACACAGGGGCACAAATCTCCTCCAGCTCTGCTGACCCTCCTCACTGATGTTCTGACCGCTTTTATGGATCAGGCTTTTACTACTTGAGCATCTGGCTTTATTATTCTTATTGCTGTTTTGTGTTTCCCTTTTATTGAACATATTTATTATGTTTGATGGGTAAAGTTTTATTCCAGAGTTATTGTCTGAAGATAGAAAACAAAAATCTAAGCAGTGAAAATTACTGAATTATTTATCATTTTTGTCTAAATGTCTACAAAACAAGGCTGTGGTATACCTTCTGAATGAATTTCTTATGACAATAGATGTTTTTTGTGTAGTTAAATATTATATTATTGTCTTATTGTCTATTGCTTTACAGATTTTATTTTATTTTGTAAAATGATAGGAAATGTATGTATTTACATTACACAAATATGTTATCAGTTTTTTAATCTTGTAGTAAAAATAATGATCACCTTTTAAATTTTTATTTTTAAAACATCTTTATTATATAATGTATGTTGATCATATTTGAAATTTCATAGAAAATATCAGCAGTTTTTTTGCTTGGTTTGATACAATTTCAGTGAAAATCAACTTTTAGGTCATTTTTGTTTGCTTTAAATTTAGTTTTAGAAAACTAAAACAGAAAGTCCTGAGTTTTGATTTTCCAAATAACAGTTTAAAAGGAAGAAAAATAAAGACGGAAAGTGACAACGGACAACATTTCAGAAAACCCATTTACATTTTATTATCAGACCATCATAAACCAAAATGTGTAGAAAAAAAACAGGAAAAACTGCAGGAAAATGTTACCAAAAACATCATATCTGCTCCCAGCTTGGCAATATTCTGTTATAAACTTACTGTCCTGGTTCTGTACGCAACCTTTGGTTTGATGGAACGAAGCCGACCTCTTAAACGCCTCAGAATGTGGATTTAATTAAGCTGTAATTCTGGAAGCAAAACAAACCCAAGATTAAACTAAACTGTGTGGAAAAAAGTGGAGCATGAGGGACAGTTCAGTAATGGGAAGCTCAAAATCTGCTAGCAACACAATAATAATATGATTTATCCTTTTAATTTTAAAGGATCAACTAAAATTTTGGGTTCTGTATGAACACTTAATATCTTACCTGCTGTAGATAGCTCTTTGAAGAACCTCAGTTGGGAGAAATTCAGTTTAATTCTGACCAGAATGACAAGCTAAAGCTAAGTTTTTACATTTACAAGCATGAGTATCAGGCAAATAACTGATGTTGGTATCAGTCCCCTTGTGGGGGCTACAAGATTTAAAGCCCTATTAGGTCAGAGTCCCTCCATCACTCAATAAACAACTTGCTATGTTTCTAAAATGTGCTGTCAAAAGTTACATGTGTGTGATAGCGACGATAGTTACTGGGTGGTAACAGTCAGTGGTACCCACGAGGGTGTGTGCTCTCAGATTCATCCTGAACACTCATCCTGTCCATCAGCGAAGGCTCTGAAGAGCTGACAGGACACTATAAAAACCTCAGCACCTTTGCTCCACACCCAGCCCGCCCTCTGGGTGGCTTGACCAACAAATGGACTTAAAAACCCACGAGCATCAGTTTAATAACTAGCAAACTAGCAGGCTTCTGGATTTCAGAATATGTAAACACCTTTACTGGTCTGTGTGACATTGTTAGCGTTTTTATTTAAAGAAGGGTTTTTCTCTCTTTCATTATTACAAACACACACACACTACGCACATACACACATTCATATATGTATATATATAAACCCTCTGATCTTTTTTCCTTTGTGAAACATCCTGTTGAAGTAGAAACCAAGCGATTTTCTAAACTTGGCATGCAGTTTGTTTATAGCAGCAGCTGCTTCATGCTGTAAAGCCAGGCGAGGACCTTTCCACACCCGTTAGCTCCTTCCTTACGTTACACCGCACATTCCTTCCTCTTAAATATACTCTGACAGAGAGAATCCCAAATTCCTGGCCTTGACCCCTCAAATTCCCGGTCACGGCGTCCTCTCATTCATGAATGGTCGAGCTGCAGGGCTTTAAGGTTTCACACCTCCAGCCCTCTGTCCACGCATACACAGACACGACGTCCTCGTCCTGAAACACCCCGAACAGCCCGATGAGCTGTTTATGTCTGCCTCTCTTAAAACTGGAGCCATGGGCCGGCACGCACAGTAAATATTCAGTCATGTCATGGAGAATGTGAGAAACCTGTTGGACTCGGTGGGGCTATTTTTTTCTCTGTCACCATGCTGGGATCTTTTTAAAGAGCTGAAAATTTGAGATCACTGCTCCCAACTTATGTAGCTGAACTGAGGAAAACCATCAGGATGTAAAGTTAGGATGTGATAGAGGAAGGAAGGAAATGTTGAGAAAAATGGGTGCTACTTTCCTGTTCATCTTCTCGAAGCAGCTCTCTTTTTACATAATTACTGATGTATTGATGTTTGTGTGCAGTATCGTGGATTTTCTGTCGGTTGAATTTGTGCTGAATTCACAGGACTGGGTGTTCAGGATTCAACCAAGCGTTCTGGGTACGTGTCAGCAAAATTCCTGCAGCTTTGTTGGCCATTTTGGTGTAATCTGCCACAAGAACAATGGGGCTAATTACCAACATATCTTAATGACTAAGCTTTAAGATGAAGCTCAGAAAACAATTTGGAACTTGTTGAGTTCGGCCTCTATTTTCTGTCTTCATCTCTATTTAATAACTGTTAAATTTCAGCTGGGTAGTTTGTGTTTACGTATGATAAAAGTGTATCAGTAACAGGGCCACTCCATCAATCAGTGAGCTACACGAGAGCGGGGGCTTTGATAACCTCCTGCTGACACCAAGCTGTTGACTTTAACTTTACCGGCTACATCACTTAACTCTGCAGACAAAGCCGTCTGTGTTTGTGGTCATGAAAAGAAAATATGTCCTCGCGTTTCAACAGGTTCTTTACAAATAAATACAGCGGCACAGACAAGTGGCTTCCTGTCTGTTGGCTCGTGGTGACAGACAAACAATCGCCATGTGGAGTTTTTCGTGGTCATATCTGCTTTTTACACCTGGATCGACTGTTCATGGAAGGATGCTACTGTCAGAGCTAGGCGACAAATTTGCTCACACTCTCTCTATGCACACCTAGAATCAGTTTCTATCAGGGCTGAAACATGAATTGCTTAAAATGACATTTGGGAGCCACAGCATCCTCCAAAAATTCTACCGAAGTTAAAATAAAAGTAAAACGGATTCACAAAAGGTATATTTTCACTTTGATTGTTGCAAATAATAAATACAGTGGCATTGCAAGTAATACTTATTAGTTAAGACCGTATTATGATCTTTCAACAGGATAATTAGTAAGGTTTTTCCACTTAAACCTTCAATCTTTTGTTGGTCCCAGGCCTCTGTCACTGTTAGTTTGTGAGTCAGAAGCTGCAAAGTTTGGGTTAGACTGATCCAATCCACCCACAACGAAAGGGAAATTAGTTGTATCATTTTTAAAAGTTGTTTGTTTGTCCTCTTCATTATGGAAGGATCTTATGCTATAGTTTAGTCCAAAATTCACAGTTAGTGTAAATAAAAGTTGTTTTTATATGTTTTTATATATCGATACAATAAAAAATAACTTTGTTGGTTTTGTCCTTGGCCAGACGTTGTGTAACACATGTCGCTCAGATCCCGCTCTTGAAAGATTTCATCTGTCAGTTTAATAACGGCTCCCAGGCCCAGATGTTAAGTTTCCTTTTTTAACATCCTATGATTACTTCGTACGAAGGCAGCTTATTATGGGATGGAACGTGTGTCTCTAACTTACTCTACATTGGAGAAATCAGCCATTTTTTAAAAAAGGGTCTGTAAACCTCTGAAATTATTGCTTCTCATGATGAGATTACTGCCACAGTTATAATTTCTGATCTAATTGGTGAGGCAAGCATGCAGCAGGGTTTAAAAACTCATTTGTCACTGTTACAGTCTGAGGAAGAGCTCACTCCTGAAGAATAAACAATAAAGTTTTATCTAATTGAAGACTGAGGCTGTGGGAACGGGGCCTAAGGGTGCTGCAGCACCCTTTTGTAGATGCAAAGCATTAACACCTAAAATCAAGAAATATAAAAATGCATGAATAAACAAATTAAAACAACATATATCTTCTAGTGGGATGTACGTTTTTAATTCAATTATTTTCCAACTTTACAAAGATATGTCGTTCTTATAAAAAAACAAAAACATTTTGAGCAATATGCAATATCAAAAGGTAATCTGGGAATGCTTCAGTTATGAATGACAGTTGAAGGCAACACAACAGGAGCCAGGATTTCTTGTTATGGCTCAACTTACACCTCCCCCACCCACAGACCCCCTAATGTCCCACTGACTGAGCCCCAGATGTCTCTCACAGTCAAGCCAACCCACCCCGAGTCTCTGACAGTTCTGGCTAAGCAGCATTCCTGGCATTCCTCCAGGATTCCCACTGTTTTGACACCGTGAATATCAGACGAATCTAGAAAAGCTTCGATATGAAGATGGCAGACAGGAAAGAGGGCAGCCGGTGGCTCTGAGTCATGAAGCTTAGCTGGCTATCCAATCAAACGTACAGTAATCGCATCATTTGTGACCTCTTCACCCCACCCTGCTCCCCTCTCTGTTAAAGTCTCAGCCTGTGAGTCTGTGATTCCCACCATAACAGTACAGTAATGAATATCTGGTCACACAAGATAACAGACAGAACTGTGTGCCAGGAATCTGTGCCAGAGATGCAAGGGTTCCTCTTATTCCTGTATCCAACTTAAAGATGCAATTTGTTATTCAAATTCCCTTATTAGCAACATAGTAGATTAGCTCCATCAGTTAATGATGGGGCGGAGCATTTGAACCCTCTTTATTCTCCCAGACAGGGTGTGTCTATTGACTGACACACACACACACACACACACACACACACACACACACACACACACACACACACACACACACACACACACANNNNCACACACACACACACACACACACACACACACACACACACACACACACACACACACACACACACACACACACACGGATCCAATGCAAACACAAGTGTACAGTGAGTACACACAAGAATATCAGCCTGTGTTATTACATATTGGTTATAATGTTGCAATAAATATTTTTATTCATCAGAACCTGCTGCTAAATGTGAAGATGGATGATAATGTTTTTATACATGTCTGTGTTTTCATGTATGTGTTAGTATTTTTTTTGTTTTGTTTTAGTCTAATCCACCATTAGTCTGTATCGGACCCTGTGATGGACTTGCGACTTGTCCAGGGTGTCTCCCACCGCTTGAAATGTTTAATAGCTTGATGAGAGTGATGACAGAAAATTGCTGCTGGGATGTATTTGTTAGATTTCCAACAAGATGGTGACATTGATGTTAATGATCTTCTGCCCGACCGTTTCAATGAAAACAGTTTTTAAATGTGACCAGGCTGCTATCAGCCTGTGTTAACCCAGAAAAAGGCCAGAGGCCGTTCTCCTTTGAGTGTGTTTATAACCTTCACTGCAGGGGGCTCGACGCACCCCTCCTCACCCACAGACTGGGGGAAGCCCTGTTCCTCCCTTGGGGTCTCCTCCTCCTCCATTAGCAAATTTCTGATCAGCTGCCACTCTTTATTATTAATTCATACATCTTCAAGCGCAGATGTTAGAGGTTGCCTTTAATCATCTGATGCCCCGCCCCTCTCCTGCTGGCAGAAAACACTGGCTGTGCCGGGTGCAGCAGGCAGGCAGGACAGCAAGGAAACAAAAGAAAGGAGAAACTGTAACAGAGACATCCAGAGTTTAATTGTAGGCAGAGCCACTGGAAAACTATGCAGTCAAACATTTTCCTTTCAGAATTCGCTGCTGAAGAGGCCTAAATTAGCAGTTTGATCTCACAAGTCAAAGATGATTTAAGATAATAAACAACTGCTGTCTAATTTTTATTATGTGGAAAGCTTTCAGCTGCGGTTTTAACCGTCTTTAGAACGTGCAGCATCTGACCCAATGGAGATCTTAAAACCCTAATGGGATCTTTGCCCAGATTCCCCTCTCAGTCTCATTCAGCTCACTTAATTAATCTCAGCCATTTGGCAGATTTCTCCTCGTTGCACTCTCACATCATTCAGAATCTACCCTATACCATTCCATGTGTGTTATGCCTCATGTTTGATTTTGTTTATTTACATATATTGCCTTAAATCATCACATTGCTTTTTAATCCAAACCTTGAAAAGGCATAAATTAAGTTTACTCTGAAAAAACTAACACAGTGTTTTGGAAGCTGCACCAGGAAATACACCACCTAATGTTACATGTTTTTCTTGTTGCTTAATTTACAATTAATGTAAACCTAAATTTGTTGCAGTATTATCAAACCTGATTTACTCTCCAGGAAAAATTCTTCCCGCAGCACAGCTGCTGAATAAGGTCTGATGGATTCATTCATCTCTTTCCTGAAACCACCCTGTGTTCCAAGAAAATACCCTCTCATAACTATTTGTTCAACCAAGTCAAGTTATTAGCTTTCTTTTGTTGTGGCCCACACCATCACCTGATCCTGCCTGAACCGGTGCCATGGCTGACGGCGGAGATGGAGCGGTGGCACGTTGTGTATCCTTAAATATTAAAGGGGCATTCATTAGAAAATCTCTGAGCTGGATGACAATATGCAAGCCAAGGAAACTCAAACCTCATGCTCCAGGATCACGTCTTTCAGCCAGAGTGGTTTCTGTGTCAGAGAGCATGATGGGACGTCGCCGCGTGGCCTGTTCTGTTGGGTCAAATTACTTTTGTCAGCTGGTTCTGCCTCAGCAGCGCTGCACGTGGTCGGTGACATGCTGCATTAGGAATTTAAAACAAGCAGTTGAAGATGTCATGGCAAACGTTCAGATTGTTGTTGTTTTTTAATAGAGTTATTAAAAACATTTGGTTACAAGAAGTGTAAGAGTTCAGCCAACTGACACCCAGTAATTAAAGCCAGAAGCTGCTGTGCCTTATTACCAAATGGGCTCTGTAAGGTCCCAGTGATTACCATGGCTGTTTGAGTGGTTTACAACGGTTGGCCGTCCAACAGCAGCAGGTAATTCCAGTCTCAGGGCCTCAACATGAGCTGATACCCGTGCCTCTTTGTGTCCCAGCTGGCTTTTGTTTGAGATATTTCCGCCTGGTTAACTTCCGAACCCAGAGTTAGAGTTGGCTGCCTTTGTCCTGACGGAGCTCCCGAGGACGGAGAGACACGAGGTGGGAGGAGTGGTTTGGACCATCTGTTGCTGAGATAATTCATCTTGACTCTATACCAGACCCTTTGGACACACTTTGACACACATACACACATGCAAAGAGACCAACAAATGAACACACACATTGAATGTTGACTCTTCGAGGAGAGTCATTTGAAACATTTTCAGTTTAGCTAAAACCATACTGACAGATGATTCCTCTGACAAATTACAGAAGTTATTAAAACTATATATATATATATATATATATATATATATATATATATGTTCTGGCTGAAGTAGAGTTCTGACTTAAATGATTTTTGAAAGAATTGAAGATATGTACGAATGCTGCTGACTCAGCGGATGAACCCAGACTTGGCAAAATTAACTCAAGTGTTTGTGAGACTGAAATGTTTTATTGATTCAACATGGACTGGAAGTGGAAAATTACCAAGTTATGAGGCATCTGGATCTTTTTCAAGTCATCACTCATCTGCTCATTTTCAAATGGCTCATTTTTCTTTATATGTCTGATGTGATCCAGCGATAAAACATGATGCTGTTTCGTCCATTTTTCTCATGATCGAGTACACCACCCAAGAATGTGGAAGATGAAAAGCCGGATTTTTTTTCTGTCTTACGTAACAGCAGCAGATTTTCTTAAAATCCTTAGTATAAACTCCTTTTAATCTCCTGTCCTGACTCACGTGAAGCAGCTTCTCCTTGAACATGGTACCAGGCAGACCCAGCAGTCAAACAGAAAGTGTGTTAAATCATGGTGCACGTGTGGCAGAATATCTGTTACCAATATGTTCTGATGTGTCTGTTTGTCTCTTTCTCCACACAATAGGAGGCGGGACATTATCAGCTACCCGCGCCCTTCCTCTTTCCCCTCACACTCACCCCTCATCCTCCTCCTGTTCTTGATTTACCCTCCTAATCCCTCTCACCGTCCTCACCTGCGGCCTGAGAGCCACATTTAGCTCTGCTCCATTAGCTGCCTAAGAAAGAAAAAGAAAATCCCTGATGTTGGAAATGGGCTTTTTAGGCTGAATTTTTACACTTAGTGTCTCTTTGTCAGAGGAAAAATAAAGATCTGAGCTCAAACAGTTCTTTGAGCTGTTAGAAAAATAAATTTACAACTACCCAAATAAAACATCTTGATCTTTGCTCCCATTCTGATGGAAGGTGCATTTTGTGCTGAGAGTGTGCTCGTACACGGCAGCCATGTTGTTAATTGTTAATGAGGATTGATGTCTGAAGTGGTGACCTCGTCTAAGGTTTCCTAGTGGAATCCACGCATATTGATCTTTTCAGTTTCATGCTCTGCCGGACACACAATTCACTTATGCTCCACGCTTCCCGTCTCATTGGAGGGACTAGTCTGACTTTGATCTTCAACTGACAACCTAAAAGTGCATTTTTACTTCCAGTGAAAAATGTTCGATTTTTAAAAATGAGAATTTTGCGCTTTTGAAAGTAGGAACCTTGAAGATAAATCTTGTCTCTCTAAACACCCTGTGCATTAAACGCAAAAAGAGTTATTTTTACATTGTATATAATGAAATAACATTTTTATTTAAGAATTAATATAATCGAGGGTCCAGCCTCCCTCTGATTCTTTATATTTAATATAAATGGTTTCCTTGCTCACATGTTGATGATGTTGCTGTGTTTTGTGTTGAAGGGAGCTCGAGTCTGGCTGAGACATAAAGAACAGCTTCTCCCCTCCACCATCAGCTCCTGTGATGACTCGTCGCTGGTTCTCACCACAGAATACGGGAAGGTAAGGTTTGTTTTTTTTCCCTTGTATTGTTGTTATTCACATTTTTGTCCCAAACTCTCAGCTGCTTGGTGTGTCTCCTACATTAACTCTACTGCTGCAACTGGCTCAAAATATTCATAAAAAGAGACCTTGTCATTTTGAGCAAAAGGCTGCAGGAGGGAAGAGCATTTCTGCTGGTATAAGGGAAAAAAATTGAACATAATCATCCTAAGAGCAGCAAATTTTCTTAAAAGTAATGTCTAATCTATTTTAGTGTACATGAAACATTTCCTTTTAGTTTTTCCAGAATGTGAGGAGGGAAATTGCCCCATTGTCTGTGCGTTAGAGAGCTAATTGTTTGCACGCATGTGCTTCATCTGATGGGTTTACAGCGGACTCAACACCTTTTGTAATGAAGTAAGAATGAAGTCCCACTGAGTCAAGTCATTGAACTTATCTGTTTGGCAACGCACCGTGGTCTTTGTGTCTAGAGGAAATCCTGTTAGAAAAGCAGAGAGAAAAGAGAGGAGGCAAGTTTTTTTTAAAATTCTCACTTATGTTTATTTTTTTAGTGTTTGGATGTCAGAATCTTGATCCCTTAAATAGGTAATTTTTAAAAAGCCATTTAAATTTAATATTTATATTTCAGGCTGCGATAGCTCTAGGAGACTGATAAGTTTATTATAGAAAGCATGTTATAAAACTGTATTTTTAAGGAGTTATATAAGGTGGTGGATGGAACACTGATGGTCTCAATGTTCAAGAACTCTCTAAGGGTTCACACAGCTGAAAACTTTCTTAATGTTTACATTTTGACCCATAAAGGATTCTGCCACACCAGCTCTGTCAAAGGCAGGAAACATTTAAGATTATTGTTCATTAACTTCAGCTAATTGCTCAACTCGGTCTGTTGACTGAAACAGAGACAGACTTCAGGCTTCTGAAACTGTAGAACCCTTTACAGAACAGAGTTTTCAGTTCCAATGTAGAATTTATCTGTGGTTGCATTACTTCACTGGCACTCAGTGGAAAACACCAACATTTAACATTAACGCAGAGGAGCTGTGGGTTTTGCTGAATCCCAGTGGAACATTTTGGACCCAGATGAGGTTGATGTGTTGAAGATGGCGCATACTTCCTTATTTACATGGGCTTCTGGGAGATTTTATGGTGCCTTTGTGGTCGGTGTGGATGGTTGAAGTGTGAGACGACAACCATGTTTGCCAAACTGGCATGCACATGATTGACCAATGGAAGAGTTTCATCGCCATCCTTTAGAGCTTTTAGTAGTTAGTATGATGGCACATTTTTTGTGACAGGAAGTGAAGCAAATTTGTCGCCTCTGGCATCTTAACCTTTGACCTTGGGATGTTTGTTATCGGGGCAGACGTGGGTTTCTCGACTGTTTTTAAAGTTCAGACGTTCTGCAGCTGGAATGATAAGAATGTAAGACAGAGACAGACCTCTGTCTTTAGATCCAGGCTGACCTTCTGTGATCCTCTGTTCCTTACTTGACATTCATCAAAGGTTTATTTGCAATTCCTGATCCAAGAACTTTTTTTTATCTATACAGTGCTTGGACAATATCAAGATGAGTTTTATAAAGGTATTAAGGGGGCTTTTTTTCTTTCTTAATTTTATCTTAGCTGACTATGATTTAAATCGGTATCATGGCTTCAGTGCTTACATTAGGTTGTGTCAGCACTCACAGTTTGAATGGTAATACGTTCATTCTAAAGTCACCGTATAACATTTTGTCATTTTCTATTTGGCAATCCCACCCTGCAAAATTTTAACTGAGAGGCAACAGCTATACCTGCTGCGCTGCCTGCTGTTAAATTGTATGCAATTTGTGATTAAATATTTGGGGCATCCGTCTGAGCAGCTGACTCCACCCACAATAAGTGTGAATATTCAGCAGAGTGGGTTGAACAAAGCGCAGCAGCAGGGAGTGGTTTCACTCAAGAGGGAACCTCACAGTTTAAAATCCATTTGCTCGCTTCATCACGGGAAGCTTCATTCAGTTTGAAAATCTTCAAATTAAAAGTTTGTTTCTACCAGGCTAGTCATTTAGCTGATGTGTTTTAAACTGTTATTTGCACCAACTGGAACCCACTTCCACCTGTATTATAATGGCGCTAACTCAATATCAATGCACTTCATTAAATCAAATTGAAACACCTGTTTATTTTAGTCTTAACAGGATCCTGTTCAGTCAGTAGTATTAAAGAGAACCACTGCAGCTCTGAGGGGCAGAGTTCACTTCACAGGAATGTGGCCCACAAGGAAACCAAATCTTGTTTGATGCCAAAAACTCCAGCTCAGCTTCCAACGAGCGTTTCTGATCTTTCGAACACACACACACACAAAAATCCCTGAGGGTTGTTCTGTGAGATCCAAACAATGAGTACAGTAAAGGTGACCAGACTCGGAGGCTGCACAGTGGTATATACAGGCAGGTAAACTCAGAAAATGTACACCCCAGTTTAAATGCAGACAATAATGTCCTTATTACAATATTAAAATGACTGAAATGAACTGGAACAAAATGCCTCTTTTTAGTGTTCTCAGAGAAACTGAGCAGAACATTACAGCCATTTTATCCAACACTTAAAATGAAACATTTGTTGCTGACAGTTCCTACAATCTAAATGTATTTTACTCCTTTTTTACCACTTCAGTTATTACATCTTCTCTGTGCTGCTTTTATTATTCCAGGACTTTGCAGTTTTGAACATTAAACAGTTTTTGCAATCTTGAAAATAGAAAAACAAAAACTTGAAATTTTAGGACAACTTCTTCTACATAACTCTTACAAAGCATGTGTGTTAAATACTTAAATCCTAGTCAAAGCTGGGGTGAAACACTTGAGCACACATGTATTAGTCTCTCAGGTCTTTTTATGAATCTGGGTCATTCTGCTAAAAGAGGGTGTGGAGTTAAACCAGATGTTGATTTTGTTGACGTCTTGTTGAAAATCCTTACGTTTTGGCTGGATGTAAATCACGCATAAAGTTTTCTCAGTTTCTTGCTTATCTTTCTATTTTATTTTCCCAATGCATCACCTTGAACAACTAATGATTACATTGTTATTGTGTTTTTTACAACAGCCTATCCATTTCCGCCTGAACAGTGTCAAGTTGAGTCAATATAGGCCGTTTATTGGAAACAAGAAGTCATGAATAGATTAACTTTACGAGTACAAGCTGCCTGATTCTGCTGCCACCGTGTGGCTAAAACAATTTTTGTTGCAAATACTAAGTTCTGAGGAGCTCTGTTATAAACATTACTTGCCTTTTTCAAAAGAAGTTTAGAAGCACAGAACTGTTAAATGGGTCTTCCAACTATTAACTCTGTATACCTTCATGTGCTAGAACCTTACAGCAGCAGTCTGTGCTGACTACAGTTAGACTCTATACTGTGTCTAGACTTTAGACTCTATACACGTGTCAATCTACCTGTAGAGCCAGCAGAACTGCACTGGTAAGCCACAGTCCCAGCCTGATGCCCATCAGCCTCAATCTGGACACAGATTCCCATTGGGAGACCAACACAGCTGAAGTCTGTCTGTGCTTTGTTAGCCTCTCTGTGGAGCTTTTTCTTTTTTTTACATAATTCCTACCTAGATTTTGTTGGAAGACACAATTTTACTCTACTAATCTGTCCCACGATGAAAGATGTGTTTAGCAAAAACTCAGGAGGGAATGTATTTTTAACAGTTTAAGAGATGAATTAGTCTCTCCACCTGCCAGGTTTGATGGCAGCAAGCATGGACAAGAAGCACAAGTGTATTTGTTTAAATCCCAATCAGTCTTGTATGAGCTTGTGGCTTGGCCTGTCATCGATGCAGGCGGAGGAATGATGAGATAGTGCCAGCAGAGTACTTCCCTTTTTCAACTCGTCAACCTGGCCGAGCTTTCCTTTGCGTTAGTGCTGCCTAAACTCCAATAATGTTGCCCGTTTACAGCCTGTTTAATATCTGCAGAAATAAAGTAGTTATATCACTAAAAAGGCCTGCACTGACACCTATGCAACATACGTATTTGTAAAACACAGAAATTGTCAGAGAACATCTATGACATGTCCTAATTCGTTCTGCTGCAGGTGGTTTGTTTACAAAGAGAAGAACTGAACAGAGAGAAGGCGTACCCGATGCACGCCAGCAGCATCCATGGAGTCGAAGACATGTCCACACTGGCAGAGCTGCACGAAGCTGCCATCATGCACAACCTCTTTCTCCGCTACCAGAAAAACAGTATCTATGTAAGTTTTAACCAGCGAGCGTAACTGTATTCAGCAGAGTACCAGTGATCTGTGCTGGAAAGAGATTCCTGTCTATGTTTGTTCATCTGCCTCACAGATTTGCTTTCACAGCCAAACTCTGAGGTTCTACTGAGGTTTTATTAAATCACATAAAGTAAATCTTTGAAAATTCCATGTTCTTGTCTCATCTCAGAGGTTTTACTCACCCCGTCTCTCAGAAATCTTTCTGTAATACAATGACCCACAAACACACTTTCTAGAGGCACTTTTCCCTGAAGAGCATCATTCAAACTGGGACCAGTTGATCCTAAAATATTACCAGTCTCGCATCAAACCAGGCCACACACAGTTGGAGAGTCTTAACTAATTTAAGGTTGTGTATTTGTACAGGCAGGATTAATCTTTAGACCTGAAAGTGCTAAGTATTATTCAGATCAGGGGTGGGCAATTGTGGTCCCAGAGGGCCGTTATCCTGCAAGTTTCACTTGTTTGTCATTTCTCCCAATCATTTCACTCGTTACATCATTTGTGCGTCCTTCAGACCAACATAGGTTCGATTCTTGCGGCGGTAAATCCATATAAGCAGATAGCTGGCCTGTATGACAGCACAGCAGTTGATTTGTACAGCAAACACCAGATGGGGGAGCTGCCTCCTCACATCTTTGCCGTGGCCAACGAGTGTTACCGCTGCCTGTGGAAGAGGCACGACAGCCAGTGTGTCCTCATCAGGTCAGTGAGGATGTTTTCTCATCTGGACTGTAGTGATGATGAGGTTGTGCTTCCACTTATCTCTGTGTCTGTGCATCTTCAGCGGGGAGAGCGGTGCCGGGAAGACCGAGAGCACCAAGCTGCTGCTGAAATTCCTCTCTGTAATGAGTCAGAACTCGTCTGGTTCGCCTCCGTCAGAGAGGACCACCAGGGTGGAGCAGGCTCTGGTCCAGAGCAGGTACTGTCCTCCCCCCAAAGTAGAGTACAACTTTAAACACCCTAGGCTAACCCTAACCAAATATTGGAAATTAATGATTTAAGTTTTTCTCGATTGTTTTTTGTTTCTATCTGTAGTCCTATCATGGAAGCATTTGGAAATGCAAAGACCGTCTACAACAATAATTCCAGCCGCTTCGGGAAGTTCATTCAGCTCCACTTTTCACAGACTGGAAACATTCAGGGAGGCTGCATCATTGACTGTATCCTTCATAAAGCAACTTGTAAACATTATAAAACAATGATTCATTTAGATTTTTCAGTTCATCCTTTGACTTTCAATCACCAGATTTGCTTGAAAAGGTAAGTTTCATGCAGAAACATTCAGCAACATGTTTTCGTCTTTAATTGCCAGCATTTAGTCAAATATTCAGCAAAACCAACTAAATCATGAAGCTGTTTGTTAACGACCACTTCTTTCCAAGAACCGTGTGGTTCGGCAGAATCCTGGCGAGAGAAATTACCACATTTTTTATGCACTGCTAGCTGGGGCTGACAGAGACCACAGAGGTTTGTTCTTCCTGTGTTTATTTTGTCATCAGATGATTCTTTTATTTTTTCAGTTCCTAACATTTTAAACTTGAGTTCTTTATGTGTTTATTTCCTGTGTCTGCTTAATGCATTTTTTTTATAATAAATGGCTAATTCTTGTTTGTAATTACAATACAT
>JAVKLF010000132.1:7568366-7580504 GCA_034783495.1 Millerichthys robustus
CACACACACACACACACACACATACACACATTACTCTCTGTTAGACCCTGGGGTGATTTTTTTTTTCACTCAGAGCCTCATTCACAGTCTCTGTAAATCACTCGTGCTATATGTGTACATGTGTAAGATTGATGGATTGTAAAGATAAATTTACTTTATTTTTAAATGATTCATCTCCAGGGAGAGAAAACTATTTAGGACTACTTGGTCCTAGAATCCCATAAGAGATTTTAGAATAAAGATTATGGCTTTTTATGGTACCTTTCTATGTTTGTTTGTACTTTTTAAGCTCATAGACCTTGTCTGTTTGTTCTCACATTGCTTCTGTAACACCTGTGAAGGTGTTGTATGACGTGCGAGGAATCTTGGAGAAAAACAGAGACACCTTCAGAGATGACATCTTGTTTATTCTCAAAGACAGCAGGTAAGCGCCTGTCCTCTCCGTTCCGTGCGCACCTGGACACCATTCATCTCACAGGAACACGTTTCTTTAACCACCTCTAACCTCCTCTTCATCATCTGTCCATCAGGCTGGATTTCATCTACGACCTCTTTGAGCGCGTCGGAAGCAGAAGTGGAGATGAGACGCTAAAGATGGGCACAGCTCGACGTAAGCCCACTGTCAGCTCTCAGTTCAGGGTAAGACAGAAGCATCCATGACCCTGCGTACCACATTTTGCTGATGATGGGTGCTGGACCAAATAGAGAAATATAGATTTAGGCTGGGCTGTGGGTGGTGGAGGGAATCCTAACTGCAGAGAGGAGAGAAGGAGATTTTGGCAGGCTGCCCTGGCACATACAGATTCAAAAATGCAGGAGATTAAGGCTGATAGCTAGGCAGAGACAGGGGGCCAACAACGGGTCAGTCACAGTTCGATCTGCCAGACCGGGCAGGTCTGGAGACGGACTGTCTGAAAGAAAAGCGAAGGATTTCAACATGTTTGTCTGACATGTAAGAGATAGAAAGTAAGGAAACACTTTCACTTAGTGGCTTTGAGATACAGAGGCCTTTTATTTCTAGCGGAGGGTTTTATGAGTTTATCCACCAACATTTTTTGCTGAAAAATATCTGCTTTTGGCATCAGGCTGAACAAAAAGCAGTAAACTGAGTATTAATGGATGGTTTACTCATCTGTTAGAATATAAAACATTAAACATCTTGTTCACAAAAGTATTTGGACACAGGATTGATTTATTAACCACTACAGTCCAACATGGCAATGTCATCATCACCCTGAGGACGTGTTTTTTTTGTTTTTGTTGTTGGTGATGAAGACAAGTCACTTTAAAGTTGTTTCAACTTAATAAAAAAATGAAGGGTATAAAGAAGTCTGCACATCCTTACATTACTATCAAATCAACAAACCTATTTTGTTCTTTTAATAAAATATAAACACTACTTGAGCAAAAAAAACTGACATGACTTTTCATGACTTCAACAACATGTTTAGCTTCTACTTTGTTGATCTTTGACCTCTTTTGGCTCGCTGTGTTTTAGGACTCTCTTCACTCCCTGATGGCCACTTTAAGCGCCTCCAACCCTTTTTTTGTGCGCTGCATCAAACCAAACATGGACAAGGTAAGTCATGGATTTGTAATTGCACACGCCCTGCCAGGTTTTGTCAAGGTTACATGAGAAATTAAACCTCCTTGGTGCTATTTATAGCTCTGATTACTCAGAGATAATATGTAGTTGTGCTGTTTCCAACTCCAAAGTCTAGCAATCCACACATATCATTTTTTTTTCCGAAACAACAGATTTGTATTACCAGTTGTCCTTTCCTGTTTTGGTGCAAAGACAATCATTGTACCTTCTCTAAATAAAGCACTGCATACAAACACATTCCTACCAACGTAGCTTCTTTGCCAAAGGCGAGAGGTTAATGCTGGCTGCCCCAGCTGCAGCTGAGGCTTCGCTGGTCAGGCTGCAGCAGTGTCCATGTGATTTACACGCACCTGAGTTTGTCAGAGAAAAGATTCCACTTGTTTTGCAGCTCAAACAAATCAACACGTCGTCCCTCTCTTAGCCGCCTAAAGCCTCCCGCTAAAGAGCAAAGTTCAGTGCCCACAGCGAAGCATGCTTCCATGTGTTTAACCGTGAACGTGAACACATGCAGGCGTGCCAGGAGCATTAGTTTGTAATTAGACTGACACATAGAAGAATGCCAGGGTGTCGTGTGAGGTTTATCCAGCTCTGCTTGCTCCTCTGTTTGACAAACGGTGGACCTGAGTGATCAGGCGGCCCGTGAAGCGAGGCGGCAGACAACACAGATCCTCTCTGATAAGTTATGCCTGAGGATTATTGGTAACAACGCAGCTGAGGATTCCAGGAAAGGAAAAAAGGGGGCTTCCAGAGCTGCCAAATGTCCTGCCTAACATGGTTCAGGTTTCCCACCAGTGGTGTTTGTTTTCCGTTTTTAGGAAACCTGATCTCCAATTTAAGAAACCTGATTGTTAATGTAAAATGATAGAGTTGTCTGTGGTAGTTTAACTTTTTTTTAGTTCAAGTTAAGCTTGACTCAGCAAAGAGATTATTTGAGTAGGTGTGCCTGAAGTTTAACCATCTCATAACTTCCACTAACAGCAGTGAAGAAAAATATACTTTACTGTAGTTAAAATACCAACTATTTACTTCCAATTTACTACTATTTGTTATAAAATGACTTAATAAAGGCCTAACATTGTTTGCAGCTTTTCATATCACCTGCAAGATCATTCAGCATTTAAAATTATATCTTAGGCAGTGGCATGTTGTGAATGCCTCTCAGCTACTTCCACACCGAATTTTAGCTCAATATCTGCAAAGTTCACCGAGTTACAGCTTAAAGGTTTGTTTGCTGTGGCAGCCAATTTCAATTACATTGACTTCAAAAAATGGTCAGCTGTAAATGTCCATCCAATGGTGGTGTTCTAAAAGTTTCATTCAAATATATCCTTTAGTTCTTGAGATATTTTGCTAACAGACAGACAAAGTTGACCCCTGTGATTAACGGCAACATGAGAAAGATTTTGTTCAATCTGTTTGTGTTCGGAGTATGTGTTGGGTACTGAATTGGATTAACCAGTTAACCAGTCATGGGTGTGCATGAAACTGAGTTTGTTAAGTTTCTATCATTAGACATAAAAAAGAAAAGTTGTTTATTGTTTTGTTGTTTATTTGTCTCTGACAGAAGGCCAATCAGTTTGACCCAGACGTTGTCCTGAACCAGCTGAGATATTCTGGGATGCTGGAAACGGTGAAGATTCGCAAGGCAGGATTCCCAGTCCGCAGAACCTTTAAAGACTTCTTCAGCAGGTACAAGTTAACATATTTAAGAAATGCTAAGTTCTTAGGTTATGTCTTCCACCTTGGAGCCTTCTGTGTTCAGACATTTAGTCATAAAAATGTGATCAAAGCTAATATTTAAAGTTGATCCTAAATGGAACCATTCTTCAGAAGTCTAACAAACGTTGTATGAAAACAGTTTTCATTTATGGGCTTAACTTAACTTCATTCTGGTTTTTTTTTTTTTTTTGGTCAGGTACAAAATGATCTCAAAAACCAAAACCTACTTGGACGATGAGAAGCGTTGCTGCTCGGAGCTTCTCTCACTTCATGACAAAACCAAGAAGGCGTGGCAGCTGGGGAAGACAAAGGTGCAAAACACACGCACACGTTTACAGACGTGCGCACGACCCAGCCTTGTTTTTGTCACACTGGGGCGACTAAATGTGGAGTCGTGTCCATAAAACATCAACTCAGCTTCATCCTAACCCTTAAAGAGTTACTTCAGATCTTTGAAAGTGGTTTGTTGTTATGAACAAACAATATCTCACCTGCTGGTGCTCTACAACAGATAAGACATTAACTGTTCATATCCTTTTCAAATAAGTATTTCTGACTATATAAAAGGTCTACAAAGACAAACAGAAACTGTTAATGTGTACCACAACTGGTCTGATTTGTGGTCCAGTTGCTGCTCTCTTGTTGACAATCCCTTGGCTTCCCCTAAAAGTCCTGTCACCGTTACTGTAACCCAGCGCAGGGGGTTTACAGTAATCTTGAGGCGACCTTTATTGTAGCTGAAGTGGTCGCCTCCCTCCGCCAGTCAAGCTATTCATTAAACAAACTGCACTCAGATGGAGAGACGTTGGGGGAGGGGAGGGGGCAAAGCTGCAGAGCTGACATGTTGCAGCTGTGCAGAGTGTTGGGGAAGAGTCATCGAAAAAGCTCCAAATTTATCAAATTGAAGCTCATCTGGCCCTTCTGTGCAAACAATTATCAATCCTCAAACACTAAAAAGATCACCTTTTACCTACTTGGTCTGTCTGGCTAGTGAAATATGTGCTTTATTTCACTCCAAACATTACAGAAATCAGTTTAAAGCAGAATTAAAGGGTATAAATAAAGTTCTTGTCCAACCTTCTGATCCTTCCTTCTTAAATCTGGTTCCTGTGAGACCTTTCTGATTTGCTGGTTCCCACTCGGACACTTTTGTTGTTAACTGAGTGCTGAAATCTACAAAAACAAAAAGGAAAAAACATTGATGCGAGCCACATGTGTGTAACTGACTGCTGGATTTGCAGATGCCAGGATGTATTAAACATTTCACACCCAGACACCGTGTGGACATCTAAAGGTCACTCTCTGGGTTAAACTTTGACCTTTGGCTGATGCTGTGTGCGCACTAAAAATGGAGAAAGAGGACAGGTTTGCAAAGCATTTTGAGTGTATGTTTCTGATGGAAGCCCATTCTTTTTTGAGGAGGTTTGGGTAATGTAGTGTGGGTTGTGGGAAAAGGGTCTATGTTTCCTTTGGTGTGTAATTATATATGCGTTGATTGTGTGCAGGGGAAGTGTGTGGCCAGGATTAAGGACCTGGGTGATGTGTTTTTGGTGCTGTGTGTGTATGAGCCATTTGTTTCACAGACGAGGGAAGGATGTGGACGAAGAGGAAGCTTCCTCCTTTTCACAGACTTTACAGTGGCATGCTGCAGCTGTGGGAGCCTTTGATTATTCCTGGGGCATCTGGGACACAAATGCAGAAGAGTTTCAGTCCTTGCAGCTCACAGTCCGCCAAAGCCAAACTGTTTTATGGTCCCATCTCAGGTCTCGTTGGACATTTCAGTCTGGAAAGGCAGTCGCAGGGTTGAACAAAGTTTCCAGGAGGGAGGGAAGGGTTAACTCAACTCTTTTTCCTCCTTCCTCCATAAGAGCAACAAGAGGTGTGGCTTTGTATCTGGACACCAGCCACTCTCCCTCCCCCTCACATCCCTTCACCATCCCTCCTCTCCCTTCCCTGCTCTCCCTGTGCCTCTCTGGCTGCGCACGTCAGTCGAACACAGCAGAGGGCTCAGGAAGGAGGCTCAGACACGATGAGGCTCTGCTGCAGCAGCATTAGCAGAAAGGCTGCAGCCTCAGACTCAGCTTTCTTGTCAGTTCTGTCCTGCAGGCGGGGTGGGGGGGCAGCTACAGCCTGCTAGCCTCACAGCTTCCTCCTCTGCAGTGGTCGACAGGGAGCTGCCAGCAGAAAACAGGGGCCCTTCTCATCTCTGTGGGGCCTGCTTTTTTTTAAGCAAGAGGAGGAACTAACCCATCCTGTTTGCTATCCTCCTCCCTCTTCCACACCCCCATCCTTCCCATCTTTGTGTGTCTCTCTGTCACCCCCTCATCGGCCTGACCTGCAGGTGTTCTTGAAGGAGGCACTGGAGCAAAGGCTGGAGAAGGAGAGGGAAGAGGTGCGGCGCAGGGCTGGCATGGTGATCCGCGCCCACATCCTCAGCTATGTGGCAAGGTGAGTGATGGGAGTGGACCGGAGGGGGAGGCAGTGGTTGGCATGAGTGGCAGTGACAGTTGTCTGTGTTTGTTTTATGGTGGCAGTGTTGTGTGTATCCTTGGGGTGGGGGTGTGGGATAATGGCATTTTTTCCCTCTTATATCTGTGTGCACATGCCTTCGTATGTGGGCTTGCAGGGCCCACATAAGGATGACATCGACAATTATTCCTAGAATCTTTTCAGTGGAAATGTAACTTTTAGGATCATTAAAATGATATTTGAACAACTTGCTAGTTATTCTCTTTTAATCTAAACTTTGACATCACTATTCTATTGCTGCAAATTAATAGGAATTGTTTGGCACTTTAAAACTGCAGTGCAACCCAATTCCAAATAAACTGGAAAACTGTGTAAATGTAAATTTAAAAAAGATGCGATGATAAGGGTTAGAACTGTAAAAGTATATGGTTCGAATAAGATGAAATGTAGGAGCATTTCGCAACAAATTAGGTTCATTCACAACAGATCTGGAAGAGGAATGGGTCCTAAAATATCATTTGAGAGAGGATAAGTCTCTAAGAAGTAAAGATGGGCAGAGGTTCACTAGTTTGCAAAAAAAACTGAAACTAAAAGTGGTGGAACAATTTTAGAATAATGTTCTGTTTAGGAATTAGAGTTGTAGAAAAGAGGCCAACATTTTCTCACACAACAAAATTATCTGTGAAAATGAATGAAGCTTTAGTTTTCTGCTGTGTTATCAGAAGTTCAGCTGATACAGATTTCTATTAATATGTATCTTTTCAGCTGAGCAACAAGATTTTTTTATGTCTCTCTATCTGCTCTGCCTGCCAGACTGAACATTCCTCCTGTTGGTAGTTAAACATCTGCACATGCAGACACCCTTAGGCATTTATTCTAACTGTACTCCACCTGTGTGCAGCCATATATAAGGTTACATACAGTCCTTGGAAAAGCTCCACTGGGAGACTATAATGGGCCTGATGACAGCACTCAGGTTGTGGGTTTCCTTCCCCTCCAAGTTGTTCATACTCAAGGCAGAAAATTGGGAAGTTCCCTAAGGACACAAGTAAAGCCTTTGTGTTATTACATGTAATAATATATCTGCTCAGAATCTGTCTTTAGTCCAGTCGAAGCAGCGATTCCTGTGGAAGCAGGTCAGGAGAAAGTTCAGAGCAGTGTGTGTGGTTCTTAGAAAGTCACGTGTGTTTGTCCATGTTTATAAGTGTGTGTATTTATTGGATGTGCTGTGTGTGGGTGTTAGGGCTAAACTCAACAACCCACACCACCACAAAAGAGCAGCACAAGCTGGTCGGACTCTAAACACCGCACAGGTCCAACAATATGTTTTTGGTGCAGAAGAAAGATTTAAACACTTTGGATCTCTTTTTCCCCCTTGTCAGGAAACAGTACAAGAGGGTTCTGTCCAGCGTGGTCACTATCCAGAAGCACTACCGTGCTCACTTTTGGAGACGCGCCTTCCTGCGCCTGCGCTTGGCGACCGTCGTCCTGCAGAAACACCGCAGGGGCCAGCTCGCCAGGTCCCTCTGTCGCCAGCTCAAGGAGGAGGAGAAGCAGAAACGAGAGGAGGAGAGGAAGAGGAGAGAGGAGGAGGAGAGGAGGCGACTAAAGGAGGAGGAAGAAAGGAGAAGGAGGATGGAGGAGATGAAGCAGCAGCAGGAGGAGGAGAAGAGGAGGAAGGAAGAGGAGGACAGGAAATTGAGGGAAGAGGAGAAGCAGAGGCTGGTTAGGGAGAAGGGAGAAGAGCAAAAATTGGCAGCTAAAGAGGACAAAATGAGGTGTAGTATTGTGCTTTTCTTTTATTAAAATAAGGATTTTAAAAATTTGATTTATGTTTTGACTTTTTCATTTTTGTCTTTAGGAACTCGATTGTGAACGGGGCTTGTCAAAAGGTAATTGCTTTATTTTTTGCTGTCTAAAGTGAGTCACAAAGACATAAAACAAAAATTGGATGTCGTAATAGATGAACATCATCTTCAAAACCTACTTTGAGCACAACTCATTGCACAACATATTTAATTAAAATCTTGCCATTGTTGTTGGCGTCAACCCTGTTGTCTGATCTGCAGAAGGACCTGACCCAGACACTGTCCCACAGCCACACTACAGAGGAGGAAAGCCGTCAGATGGAGGAAATTCTGCGGCTCGAAAGGGAGATCGAGCGCCTGCAGAAGCAGCAGGAGGACGGCGTGTCCCTCCTCGGGGATGTCTCCCATGAAGAGCTGCGCCAGATGAGGGACGCTGAGATCTACAGGCTGGAGAAGGAAGCTTCTCGTGTGGCGACCGAGTTCCTGGAGCTGCTGGACTTTGGCGGTTTGGAGCCATCGCTCTCGAGCGAGGAGAACCTCCACGAGCCGAGAGAATCCACGGCTCCTCTGGCTGAGGAGGAGGTGGACGAGGGTTTTCCCACAGAGGACGAGTGCGTCCCTTTACCTGACTTTCCTCCTGCAGCTGTGATTCCTCTCGACAAGGAAGTTTTTCAAAGTATTCCTCCTCCTCCGCCGGCTTTTGCAGAGGGAGTAGTGGTCTCCCCATCTTCTGCAGTTACTTCCAATGGACTTGATCATCCAACAGACTCTAAAACCCACCACCCTCCATCTCTGCATGTGGTTACTAACGGAGACAGAGCCTCTGATTTCGTGCCTATGAATGAGGGGCCATCACATTCAAACCTACCAGACGCAGAGTCGGACTATGACCAGGAAGAGTTTGAGGAGGCCCACGGGAGCTCCTGTGCCAGCATCATCGATGGTCATCTCACAGATGAGGAGGTGCTGAGAGAATCCTCCTGCACTCACAACAGCATGGAATCCTTCAGAGGCAGCTCAGACTCGGTGAGAAACAGAGAGCTGATTTTGTGCGGAATCACACTCTTTATTGTTATGATCCAATGGGAAGCTGCTTGGATAAATACGTGAGTTCCTGTAGAAGTTCAGTCTGTAACTGTGCCAAACAAAACTTTTTTTACCTAACACAGAGGGTTGTAACTTGGTTCAGTTCCCACCAGAAAACAAAAACCATGAAACAAAGTGTTGAAATCATTTGTTTTCGGTTTTCATGCTGAGTCTGATTGCGGATTCTGCAAATCAATCAGAGAGCTGCAGCAACCTAAACCTGTCAGATCAGCAAAATGTCAGAGGAAAAGAAAGATGGTGTTGGAGTTTACGTGGTGTTTTAAAGTCTCCTACAGGGATGATTGATGAGCGTCTGAGGAAAAAAAAACTCCATAGTTTGAAAACCAGAACTTTGTTGTGTTTCAGTTCATTGACAGCGATGAGGAAAACGATGGCTACGTGGACACAGATGAGGAGATTTCTAATGGAAGAGTGAATCTGCTGAATGGCAGCGGGCCTCCGTACTTCCATGGTTACCTCTACATGAAGAGTGAGTCGCTGGATCAAATTACTGTCTAGTTGGCATGCAAATAATGACTGCAGGGACTCTGTTTTGCAGACATTTGCTATTTTAGAGCTCAAACTGTGCAATATTGTTTGCTATTTTGTTAATCAGAGGTGATAATTGTGTTTTCTTGTAATACGTTTCACATTAAACCAAATAAATGTGTCCTTCTTTATGCCAGGTGGCCTCATGATCCCATGGCGTCGCCGCTGGTGTGTCCTCAAAGACGAGACCTTCATGTGGTTCCGGGCGAAACAGGACTCCCTCAAATCTGGTTGGCTTTACAAGAAAGGGGGAGGGATGTCCACTTTGTCCCGCCGCAATTGGAAGATGCGCTGGTTCGTCCTGCGTGAGTCGAAACTCACGTACTTTGAGAACGACAGCGAGGAGAAACTGAAAGGGACGATCGACATCCGCGCAGCCAAGTAGGACACATTTTCTGCTGTGTTTTGATGCAAATAAACCAGCATACGATAATAAATGAAATGATTGTGAAATGCAGGGAGATCGTGGACAGTCACGAGAAGGAAAATGCACTGAACATTGTGACCGAGGAGAGGACCTACCACATCTATGCAGAGTCTCCTGAAGATGCCAGGTAAATCTGGTTTTCCTCCTCAGCGTCTTGCTGTAAAGGTGACGTGTGGAACAAATGTTCCCCCTTGTGGTCGTCGAATGGAAGCTCGCTGTGTAATTTTCAATTACACGACTGCTGACTTGAGTTTTCTCAATTCCCTCTGACCCTTTCAGTGGTTGGTTCAGTGTGCTGAGTCGGGTCCACAGCGCCAACCCAGAGCAGCTCATGGAGATGCACCACGAACAGGCCAACCCAAAGAATGCTGTGGTTAGTGTGGTTCTACCTCTCTGCTGCTTTTTTGTTTCCACCAGCAAAACAGAAACATGTAACCGATTCCGCTGAAATATAACGACCCAGTTTTTGGGGTTTTATTGTAATCTATATAATTATACCTCAAGAATCTGAATCTGTAGCTCCTCTCAACTGTGTCAGCCTTTATTTCTGTATGAAGCATTATAGCAGAGATGCAATAATATCAAACAGCTGTGTGGACTATTTGTGGAGTATTTTCTGTTTAAAAACACAGATAATTCAAGTTTCGCCGTGTTCTTCTGCATTTAGGGAACATTAGATGTGGGTTTGATCGACTCTGTTTGCGCATCAGACAACCCAGACAGGTAAGGAAAGCTTTTTAAACCCAACCACTCTCTGAATGTGGGATAGGCTTAAGTATCATGCGAAAAAAAAAATCACTTTTGTGTTGTCTTCCTTTATTTCTAGACCGAACTCTTTTGTGATCATCACAGCCAACCGAGTGATCCACTGTAACACAGACACACCTGAGGAGATGCACCACTGGATCGGCCTGCTGCAGAAATCAAAAGGAGACACCAGAGTTGATGGACAGGAGTTCCTGGTTAGAGGTCGGCCTCAATTTTGTACCGATTTGATTCAAAGAAGAAGTCAGTTTTTAAATAGAATCTATATGCTCATGTATTTTTCAATAAACTTCAGGTTGGCTGCATAAAGAGATGAAGTCCGGAGCCAAGAGCACATCTCTGAAGCTGAAGAAGCGCTGGTTTGTTCTCACCACAAACTCCCTCGACTACTACAAGTCATCGGAGCGCAACGCCACTAAACTGGGAACCCTGGTCCTCAACAGCCTCTGCTCTGTGGTTCAGCCCGATGAGAAAACCTTCAAGGACACGGGTCAGTTCATTCAGCCAGATCTGACCTTAATGTTGTGGGACACGTCCCAACTTGACCCAGACGTTTGTCTTGTGCTTTTCCTTTTTTGACCTTTTCTTACAGGTTACTGGAATATAATCATATATGGGCGTAAACACTCTTATCGGCTTTATACTAAACTGCTGAATGAAGCAATGCGGTGGGCAAATGCCATTCAGGGAGTGATAGACAGCAAAGTGCCCACTGAAACACCAACACAGCAACTCATCAGGGACATCAAGGTAATGAAGCTTTCAGTCTGTTTCCTTTAATGTGATACTGTTGTGATTTGTTAATGTCTAATGGCTGTTTGTCATTTTTATGGTTTTAATCGTTTATGCAGCATTTGTTTAATGATTGCTCGGGCTAAAATATCATTGACGTAATTGTGACCTAAATTCTTTTTAGTCATGCAAACTTTTGGCAGGGATCGACACAGTAATGAAGTGAGGTACTGTCACTGTGTGCTAGGATCTTTATTCACCAAAACTTTCTTAGTTCTTTTAGCCATTTTTGTGTTTTTACTGCAGTGACTCTTTTGTGTGGGTTCTGTGTTGCTTTGCCATCTAATTTAATCTGGAGACTTTGCCCTATTTTACCCAGTGCAATGACTTCTGTTTTTGGTCACTACTTAAGCATACAAAATATTTTACTTTATTTATTTCTTTTTTTTCCTCCTAAATATACATTGAGATCGATTCTGTGTTTTCAAAACAATATTCTTTTTAAGATCTGATTCAGCAAACTTGCTCTCTTTTTTTCTTCTAAAGTTACTTTTAGCATTTTAGCTACCAATTCTGCTTCTTTTGGCTTTTAGCTAGTTTTTGCGTCTTTTAGCCTTCAGCTAGTGTTTTGTTTCTTGATTCTGCTCGATTAGCAGTTTTAACATCTCAGTTCCAGCTCCAACAAGTTTCAACAGTCATTCAGAACTGCTGCATTTTTCACAGAAAAAAGCAATTTCTTGTGTTCTGGTATTATTATTATTATCATTATTATTATTATTATTATTACAAACTCATTCAAAACTAAATTTCTTTAAGGGTAAAAACTACAGTAATTTTCTCAAGAAACAAGGGTCTAAAACCACTGATCCATTCCTCTGTTCACAGGAGAGCAGTTTGAACGTGGAGGCTGTGGAACAGACGTACTGGAGGAACCCCATCCTACGATACACCCAGCATCCTTTGCACTCCCCCCTTCT
>JAVKLF010000132.1:7593928-7623849 GCA_034783495.1 Millerichthys robustus
ACGGAGCAACTAAAATCAAGTCTCAGTTGTGTTAAAAGCCAATGTGTAAAAATAAGTTTTTAAGCGAGTTTTAAAAAAAGAACCTAATGTTTTTTTCCTTGTTCACAAGTAAATGGGTTGTGTACCAAACCATAACTGATCTGTAATAAAATTGGGTTTAGTTTCATTTACTACATTCTATTAAAACGATGCCGGGAATGTACTGAAAGGGGTCATAAGCTGGTTTAAGACTATCATCGAGATTTTTACAGTTACTATTGCACATGCTTAAAAAAGTATTTTGTGATGCATTGTGGTCTAGAGAAGTCCATTTCTACATCTGGTTCGTCAGTATCTACTTATGTTTCAGTTGTGCTCTGCAGTCATTTCGACATCCAGCAACATTACACATTGACATTATGCCATCACATTGTAAAATACAAACAAAAACTTAAGAATACGTCAGTATACACACAAAAAAAAACATTTATAAATAAGCATAACAATAGAGTTGAACAACTTCCTTTGTAAGTCGTGGGAAGTAGGGGTGCAGGTGATGATGCAGTACCCTGATTGATGCCTCAGAACATGCATTTTTCCAATAATATATTTATTATTGTGTTTTGATGCATAAACCAGTACTTCATTTTGTTTTTCCCTTCAAGCCACAAAATTTAGCATATTAGCATTAGGTTATGAATATTATGAAAAAAAATATAGTGTCCATACTCAAGTAAGATAACATGCATTGCAAGTGTGTATTTCATTGCCTATTTTTGGTATTATGAAATACTTGTGGGTGTTTAGAGTTGTCCAAATTCACACACACACCTCCTCCATCTCAAAGGATTTTTACATATTCCAGTTGTTGACTGCAATGTATATAATGGTGAAAATTCTATTTTAGCCTTATGTTCAGTCTTGTTAAAGAAAACCAGTTTTTAAGATTTAAATCTGATTTAATTACAACTCATTATATAGTTTATATTATGAGTTTCTTAAAACTCCCAATGATTGTGTGTGCTCTTCATCTGAAAGCAGATACAAGTGAAAATCTCACTGATTTTATTTGCTTTTCAAGTGGAATGCCTTGGTGTCATTTAAATGTGTAAGTGGGTAAATTAGCTCTAAGATGCTAAAGGATCTATAATCAGTTTTAAAATGCTGCAATAACAAGGAGCTTCATCTCGGTCAATAAAATCCCTTAAGTAGTCAGAGAGGTGGTGCACCATCCATAAAGTACGCATGCATGCACAGGGAGGGGTCCTTAAATGAGACCGATCAACAGAACTGGAAAGATGTAACAGCTGCATGAAGTCAGTCAGCTGTGTTTTGCATCAGCCAGCTAATCTCAGATGTGACAACCCTTCCCTGTGGAATCAGCCCTGCAGCCTGAATGAAACCACTGTGCACGTGGAAACCCTCTGGGTTCTATCCAGAACTCTGCATGCAGACATCATCTTCTTGTGCGTACCCTGAGGACATCAGATTTCTTTGTTGGTGCATCTTTAAGTAGGAGGGTTAATAAAAGCGATGACATGCAGTTAGAGTTTTGTGGAAAATGCAACCACTTACCATAGATTCACCAAAGAGCTGACTGTGGCTTCGGGGAGAAAAGATGGGGACTTCCCAAAGAGTTTATCTCTAAACTATAAGGAACAATTTTAGATGCCAAAAATAGGAGTCTTTTGAAGATTCGTTTAAAGTCAAAAGGCTGATATTTTGTCACGACAGTCGTGTTATGTCAGAAACCTCATTGATAGAGGCAGTATACAACAAAAGCTCCAAAACTAAAGCAGCAGATTCAGACTTTCAGGATAAAAAAATAGCATTTCTTTTAACTGCTGTTTGCAAATTGATAGGCTGATATTCCACCTGGGAAAATGTTTGCTATTGGAAAATGTATCATAGCTGAACTTTTTCCTCCCAGTAGCTTGTGGCAAAAAAGTTTCCAACTGATTACAGTATTGGAAATGAAAAAAAGGACATTTCCAGAAAAACTGATACATCTGTCAGGTATGTGTTGCAGCCAAGCACGTTTCCAACGAAGTGGATAACATTTGTTACTACACACATTATGCACCAGAATTCACTTTATTTAATAAACAATTATTAATTATTAAAGCACATAATTTCCCAAACAATAATTAACCTGACCAGTCATTTAGCAGAAATCGTGAGATTGAACATAACATTAGGACAATTATAAAAGGCTGATCTGTGTGCCACCAACCACACTGTCCATGTGCGTCTTTAGTACCATTACCTGGGGGTTGCTTACCTTACCTGCGTGGTCCTCATGAAATGAGGGGTGAAACCTCTGAGGGAGACTGTCAAGGTGCTTAGTGTGTAGTTGACAGGTGATAAGGGCAGCACATCTGTTTGGAGACGGCCTTTCTCACGGTGGCAGTGACTCATTAAGTGCCTGGTGCTCCCCACAGGTCTGGTGGAACAGAGAAATTCTTTTGAATGACAAATTAAACATGTACAAGAACTTAAAAAAACAAAACTAAAATGCTGTGTTTTTTTAAGAGTTTGCTTTTGTAAACCACTATGTAGAAGTTATTGTGTAATAAATTAGCAAATTGCCTTTTTTGTAACAACTTAACTCTAAAATATTCTATAAATTTGAATCACTACAAGTGAACAATAAGCTTACTTTAGGGGTGGACAATTCAGATCCTGGAGGGTCACTATCCTACATGTTTTATTGCACCAACACACCTGCTTGGAATGAATGGATAATTAACAGACTTCTGCAGAACCTGAAGAGATAATTCAACCATTAAATCAGGTGTGTTGGAGCAGGGAAACAAGTTAAACATGCAGGCCTTTGGGGGACCAGAACTGCCTACCCCCGAGCAAGCCAGTTAAGTTTCTTCATACTTTAGTTAGTTACTAACAAACAACAGGAAGGTCTCAGTAAAATTAAGTATAAGTGAGCAGAAATCGAGATAAAAAAACTCCTAATGTAATAATAACAATAATAAAAGCTTTCCTTCCATCTTTTCTGTTGAGGGAACCTGTGGCTCCAAGTTTGTTTGTTGTTTCACTGAACTCAAAGTACCACAATGCAACGCCGAAACATTTCGCTTCTAGGTTTCCGAGCAACGCCCCACGAAGAAGAAGAAGAAGAAGAAGTGGGAGGCTTGTCCCCGAAAGGGCTGGTCGTGGGTGGGGAGGGATGGGAAAGCGTGTGCGGACCCCCTCTTCCTCCGTCAGCAGTGCCGGGATTAAGAAAGCCAGCTCTGCTCGCTCAGTGCTAACAGACACCGGAACGGAACCAGCGTGAATCATGCTCGTCGTCATTCCTGCCGGCTGGGAGTGGAGCCGAAATTGTGCAAGATACGGATAACGTCGAGGAGAGGTCCGAGTCACGCTGTTGCATTTTTTGCGCAAAGAAAAATGTTTCTTCAAGGTCTCCGCCGCTCGGACCCGCCGTATAATGTTGCCGCTCTCTCATGTGTTTTATGTTGAAGAAAAAGAAGTGACCTGGATAAACCTGCTGTTAGCCCAGAGGGCAACTCAGAAAACCAAAGGGGCGTGAGGATACTTCGTACTACTTTTTCTGTCGTGAAAGAGGATTTTTCTTCTACTTTCTTTGTTTTTTTTTAGTTATTTTTTTTTTACACAAGTTAACCAAGGGGGCAAAAGTTTTGCCTGATCCAAAGAGAAACCATGGGGAACGCAGGCAGCATGAACCAGAACACTGATTTAAGGGGACACAACATGCCTCTAAAACTCCCCATGCCAGAGCCAGGTGAACTGGAGGAGCGGTTTGGAATCGTTTTGGTAAGAAAATTGAAAGAAAAATAAAAGTTGCTTTCGTCTGCTCTTTGTTCTCTCCACGCTTCAGCGTCCTGGGACGGGACAGCTGTGTGTAGTTTGGATCTGTTTGTGCAGCACGCCTCAGTCTTTCTTTGTTTTCTAAGAGAAAAAAGTGGGTATTTCTAACAAAGAAAGTACTTTGAAATGGTGCTATTTGGCAAAACCTCCCCTAAACAAAAAGTAGAGCTTAGTTGCTGACGAATAGGCTCAGCAAAGTTGTTATGAAGTTTCTTAATTTTGTACACTGAGCTGAAAATGTCCACTGACTTGTAAACTTTGCTCAGGTCCATCAGGCATCACTGTTTAGTCTCCTTCAGTACAAAACAAAAATGCTTGTGTATTCTCATGTGCCAGTACATTACCAAACACCTGCACCAATAACATGGAAAGTCGTTTGTTTTATTGCCATCTCTCTTTCATCTTTACAAGTCCAGACGTAGAGGTTTTCAAGTGCCCCAGCACACCAGGTCTTTTGAATCCTCTGTCACATCATAAAGTGCCAACAGTTACTGTTAGCAGGCTGGAAGATGCCCCAGAGAGGGTGAAGACGGATCAGAAATACTTCTCCAAGAAGTTTTGATTGATTGTGCAGAAATTGTTGGTGAACTTGTGGACTTTCATAATAACGTACAAGGAATAGCTTGGATCTAGGACCAATTTTCCAGACCTGCACAGAAGAATAGTGAGGTGAAATTTGAGAGCTACCAAAATGTAGGTCAGGTGTGTTCTCACAAATTAAAGGTATGCATTGCAAAGTATGACATCAAGCAAAAAAAAGGTTTTCCTGCTCTATATCAAATGGTGCGGTTTGAAAGAATTTACTCCAGTAGTTTTCCAGATATACTGATAATGCTTGAAGTATGGGTACTCAGTGTAAACAAGGCACTCTGCTGACTTCACCAAAAACCACGTGGAAGCTTGAGTCACACAATCGACCTGTCGGCTGGGCTGTAGTCTGTAATTCAGTGTGGTGGAATTTGACAATGTTAGAATCGCATAGAATAAATTAAAGTTGAACTATAAGATTGAATCTTCTGCTGAATGCCAGATTAGTGAGAAAAATTGAGTAAGCCAACTGTCAGGATTAAGTAGTTGGGTGGAGATGTAAGAAGGTGGATATCAGGTTATTGTCAGGTGATGTTTGTGGATGGATTCCTGCTGGTAGTAGACTCAACGATATATTATATTTGGAGTATCATGAGTCCCCTTTTATTTTGTAGGCTTTAAATGATTAAGATCCATAAAGTTTATTTCAGCTAATCTACATACTCTGACCGGAAACAAACCTACTTGTCTAAACTAAGGATTTCCTGGGCTGGCTGTCAGTAAAGCGGATCTCCATATAGCATTTCGGGGACTACCCCTTTGCTCTCTCCTCCTGCCAGCATGATGCCTCCGCTCTTGGCGGGATGGAAACCCTCTGGCATTAGAAGAATTTAGCGCTATTATCAGAGCGTTTAGTGTTTGTTACCACCCTTTAAACCCTGATGTGTCTTAGCTGCGGATGATAGCTACTGAGTCTTTTGAGTGGCTCTGACCTCAACTCAGTATGAGTAGCAGATGATGATGAGGATGCCCCTCGGGCTTCTTTGTGTCCTACGAGGTTGATAAAACTGATGAGTCAAGAGTTTGTTCTCAGTCTCTGTAATCATTAATCATTTCCTGTCACCGCCCCCACCTCCCATCTGTGGACGGGTTTGCATCCTCGGGCTTCATTCAGTTGACGCTGAACCTGTTGATCAAAGAACAGCCGCAGGACTGTTTTTCTTGCCGCTCCTAATAGGTTCGATCAACAGCCGAGTCTTGCATCACAACAGGGAGCCGCTTGGATTAAAGTCTCCTGCTCTGTGCGACCACATTTGAGCAGTCAGCTGAAATTCTCCTCAAGAGCATACTGCATTTGAATTTCCACGCTGTGAGACGTGAAAAGCCTCCTCTTTTCAGATATTAACTTCTGGCATATCAGAGCTGAAAGGCCCACATCTGCTTGCATGCAAGAAAGGCTAAGAATAAACTGTCAGGCTCGGTGCAAAGCTTAATGTAATTAGAGGTCCAGCATCCCTTGAGGGAATACATATCACCCCCTTCCTTTCATGCCAGTTTTAGACTAAGATCGTCTTATGTTGAGGGGGTCAGTAGCTCAGTGGTCAGTGTCACAGTCTTATATTCTCGAGGTTGCTAGTTTGAGCCCAGGTTGTGTCAGTAAGGGCGTCTGGTGAATAACAAATGCCAAATCTGTTTTTTGTGAGTATGCTCTCTGTGGCAATTCCTGCTTTACTTTTGGAAATTTTCATTGAAATCCATCAAGTGGTCCAAAATATAGGGTTCAGTTCAACAGTTAATGCTGAAGTTTTAGGCGAAGATCTTGCACCATTAGCATTGCAGTACTACAGTATGTGTTGTGAATAATTTTCAGCTACAACAATGCCATATTTTAGCACAATATCTGTCAACCAGACTAAATTATGGCTATTTTTGTGTTTTGTAAAGTCAGTCAGATGTGGTGGCAATCTTAAATGGGATTGACTCCAAAAGTTAATCAGTTTTAGACATAAATCAAGCAATTATTTCCTGAAAGTTTCATTAAAATCTGTCAAGTGGTTCATTAAATATTTTAGTAACAGATTGACACAAATGACTTCAAATAGCAAAATTTTAAACAAAAGTTTCACAATTCATTAGTGCTCAATATGTGTTGGGGAAGACCTTTAGCTTGTACCACAGCTTGGTTTTGACATACTTTGGTTCATTGGTTTATCTATTTGCAGACACTGTTTTAGATTTAGCTTAGTTTCACAATTTAAAGAAGGCTTCAAAATCCAAATTAAGCCTACTGAGCCTACATGTGAAAAGTATTTTCAAATGATCTAAAGCTAATGCTTCTAAAGGCCGTTTTAGCAACCTCAGCTTCTTCAAAGTTAAAATTTAACCCACTGTGTCTTTGATAAGTTTGAGTTTGCAGATTGCTGCAAAGAAAACCCTCCATTGAAGTCCGTCTCATAAACCCCTGGAGCCTTTGCCTGATCTTTGAAACAGACTTAGGCTAATTGTAATCTAATTCCTTTGCCGTGATGCCAGTGTCTGATTCACATGTGACCTTGGCCATGAAAGTAGTTACAGGTTTCACCCAAATATTCACTGTTTAAAGTAATGAGAAGGTTAGAGGATTTTCTGCTCACAAACCCCAACAAGAATTCCTTCACTCTTAAATAAATAAGGTGTAAAATTGATGTTTTAAAAAAACAAACAAACATATGTTTGGCTTATTTACAGAATAAAAAAATGGGTATTTAACAGGAGATTCACATGTTTTAAAGTGAAATACCTCTCATCACTTCCTGTAAATCATTTATCTGTTATGGTCAGTTTGGTCCTAGTGTTGAGCTCGTTTTTCAAAGCTGCCGGCATTTAAGGCAGATGTTTATTCTCTGTTGGAGGTGTGTCTCATGCAGTCTAGAATCGTTGTCTTTTGTGGAAGAGAATATTTCCTTATGGGGTGGATGATTATTGATGTTCTGTAAAAAAAGAAATTGGAGCAGAGTGGTTTCCTCAGTGGACAAACCTTAAAAAGAATCTGTTATTCCCCATAAAGCCTTCCTGCTGTTTATAGCCAGGCTCTCCTTTACAGCTACTAAGGTAAATGTCTTTGTGATTAGATTTGGAAGAGTTTTTGCCAGTCGGCATTTCCTTTTTTGAGTTTTTAGAAGGAACAAAAGCAAAGTGTAAAACAGGACTGCAGCTCCCCTGTTTTGTGTCTTCTTGAAACTGAGGCCCCCTTTATTTGCTGAATGTCATCACTGCTGTCAGGGAGGTAGAGGGGCTTCATGTTTAAATGCCATATGGGGGACTGAGTGGGCTTAGCTGCTGCTGTTGCTGCTCTTCTCAATAGTCTGCCCAGATTACATCTAAGCTGCTTTGTTAAAGGCAGCTGAAGTGCCAGAAGTTATTTAGTGTGTGTGTGTGTGTGTGTGTGTGTGTGTGTGTGTGTGTGAGAGAATCTACTCTTTAGATTATTGGTAAGAGTAGCCTTTCATGTCTGACTGAAGTGTAATTTGTCACATTGACAGGCCCGGAGTGGGTGGGCTGTTTACCTGCACTTTGCTTCCCAGCTGGTTTCAGTTTCAGTAAATCTAATCTTTTCATAAATTTGAATTTAAAATGTGCCTGTAATCCAATCAGTGTTGTGATTTGAGAAATGTGTGCTGCACCTCTCCAAATAAATGATGTTTTGTGTTACTTTGTGGCCCAGATATGTCACAGTGGCTTGATATTAGTTTTGTACAGCAGATAAAAATGAAAGAAAGTGACAATGAAATATTGCATTAAATTAAATAGTGGTAGTATACTGTAAGCTGGTACTATGTGTTTGCATATCATCCAGTGATGAATGATTACCAAACTCCCCCACTTCCCAGTTTACACCTTTTTAGCAGAACCCAGGAAGTGACTAAGTCACCCCTCTTTATTTTTTTTCCACGTCGACTCCTCTTCATTAAAAAGCAGAACAATGGTTGTTGTCTGAGGCACAGAGGGGGAAAGGTGGCTGAATCCCGTACAGCAGCCCCACAGAACAGAGCTGCTTTTTATTCTCCGGGGGTACCCAAGATGAAGCCTGGCACAGGACCCAGACCCGGCAGGCTGTGAAAGATCACCGCTCAAACCCGTATGTGTGCGATTCCATGTGGGTTTCTGCTTTGTCAGGTCCCCGGATGCTCACTCACCAATTAGCCACAACAAGGCTGAACACAAAACAATTGGGGAGCAGAGAAATCCGGCTTCGAGTTCTTCGGCCCTTCTTGGCTGTTGCAGTAGATGTGAGGATGTTGGGTTGTTCAGCGATAACTTGTTGATTAAAACTTAAAAATTAGGACTCAAGGGATCTTACCTGTCTGGCACAGGCTTGGTGATTATACAGTAGCAGGTTTTCTGGCTGTAAAAACACACTACAGAGCTGAGACCACCAATATTGTTGCTCCTCTTAGTTCAGTTTTGACAGCAACATTAGTTTTGCACCACTGTATCCCACTCAGCCGTCCACAATATTCAGAAGCTCAGAAGGTGTTGATCTGCACTTGTCAAGGCAAGACGTTTTACTGATTTCTCGCCCAAAATTTGACGTAGTTTGTGTCCTTGTGATTCCTGACTGATAAATAATCACAATGTAGATAGAAGACAATCTCCTCAGACAGTATTTCCACAAAACAACCAGTTGTGTAGGTATTTTCTTCCACTAGGTTTCTTCATATGTTGTGTGTTTTGGCACCACTTTTTGAATGGGAGTATAATGGTAAAACTTTCATTGTTGGTGCTCATGGGCCACATGATCACAAAAATTTTGATTGCACACTTCTGAGGATCTTTGACAGCAGGAACGTAAAGGTCACAAAACTTGCATTACATACACTGTGATTGGTGTCTCATAAGTTAAGACACTAAACTTGTCAATATTGACACCCTGCTTTTGCAGAATTCTTGGTATGAATAATTTAGTGAGGCATTTTATGTTTTGTTTTAGTAATGATAACTTGTCCTCTTCAGAAATAATAAAACAATCAAGCTTTTAGCTGAGCTATCAACAATTTTCTAAGAGACAGAACTGTCCTTGCAAATTGTATTATCCGTGTTTAGACTTGATCGTTGTTATCTTTGTTTCTCCTGCAGGTGTTCTGTGGCGTAGCCTTGAAAACACTAGCTGTTTTATCCTTAACCCAGTCCCATCCCATGTTACCGAGCAAGACCGATTTTAAGTTCACAGAAAAGAGCGATCCAGTCCCAACTCATTATGGTCTAGTTCTGTCCAGACTCCAAAGTGACAGATGTGCCATAAAGCCAGGCTGCTGGGCTGTGCTGACACGCAAAAAGACGGGGTGTTTTTGTTTAGAACTCTGAGAAATTGGTTAATGTTGGAGCTGTAGAGTTTTATCAGAAACGTAGTTCAGCAGAATCCTCAATTGTCTGTGTTGTCTTTTCGATAGATGTAATATTTGGAATCGCATTTTGTACCACACTGTTGCATATGCATCTTCTTAAAACATTTTTCATATGGTCTCCTTTCTTATTAAACTCTTTTTCTTGGGTCTCTTTTAAGACATATGCTGTTTTGGAAGCTGCCAGGGTCTAAGAGTTAGGTTTTGTTGGTGAAGGACTTGCCAGAGTTAACATCTGCAGTGCAGAATCAGAGGTTCTTTTGCTTTTGAATGTCCTTTAGTGCTCATTGCCAAGGTTTAATTCAGAACCAGTCAGACCAGGAGAGAGACGGTGTAGCCGTTTGTTACAGTTTCAGAATTTATTAGACAGACCATATGCCTTTTTTATTCTGGACCCCTCACATAAACTAAAGCTGAGGATTTAGATTAAATTCTACCAACAAACGTCGAAAGCCAAGACTGAGAGTTGAAAACCCCCCATCAGTTAACATTAAAGAGTAGCTACATAAATGTCCATAGGTTACTGTAGGAAGGAAAACAAAGGTGAGTCACGTTTTTATGTGGCGTGTACTCTGCCTTGATGCAGTTTGAATTTCTGCTTGCTGCTTGGTCATTTTTTTGTTGTTGTTTGTTGGCTCAAAGTAGCACAGAAATCAGTTTGTTTTCAGGCTCCCACTCAGCGTTTCATCACTGGACACAGAAGTTGCTGTGGCCGGCTCCAGAGTACATCAGTCATTTTATGAGAACTCGAGACCACGCCGCTGTTTGTGATGCTGTTGTCTTGACAGGTTGAAGGTTGATGGTCTGGCCTCAGATGTTGAGGAAAGTTTCTGTGGTGTGATTGCTTCTGTCTTTGGGGTTTTCGTCTGTGATCCTTCTGTAAACTGTGTTAGCACGGCGCTGCCAGATCTGAGTTTAAAACTCAACGTTGGCTTGACAAGACTGGCTTCTGTTTTGCTTTTGTGTTTTCTGAGCAGAATCAGCGAAGTGTCAAATTACTAACTCTGAAATCTTACACTGGTTTAATTTGATACTTTGAAATGGCAGTGGCACTTCCTAGTTTTTGTGTAAAGATAAATAATAAACCTTTTAGGAATTGTGCAGATCGTTAGGGCTGTTACAGTCATCTGAAAATGTGACTGGTTTTATTGAAATATTTTTCACTAAAGGAAAGTTGTTCTTTTCATTGTCTCTACCACCCAACAAAGAGCCTGTTACAGAGTCCCCATAAGCCTTATTTTAGATAAACAACATTTCTGATTCCTATGTTACAGATCTGGAACCCAGTATGGACTCCACCTCAGTCCAGACTCTTTCACAATTTCACAACATCTGGTTCGGCCCTCTGCGTTCATGTAACACTTGTTTTATTTGGACAGCGCCCTGCTGTTGTAAACTATCTCCATAATGCTGTTCCGGTATTTGGATAACATCAAGCTCTGATGGTGTTTTATCAAACCCACGGGATTGTTGTCCACAGCTAAAACATTACTGTCAGCGTTTTGTAATGCCGGTTCATTTAACTACAACACCGACAAGGTGTTAAAGTTTCGTAAATGAATTCTCTTAAACAAGATTAGGAAAAGCTGTTGGAGCAGTTTGGCATCACACAGATTTTATGATCACTAACAGAAGAAAGGAAATGGAAGTTCTCCCACATGCAAGGGAATTGTTGAACTGTTGAAGTTTGAGTTCATTTGACTGTTTATTTTTAAGGCTTGATGGAGGCACAGATTTTAAATGATCATGTAAAAACTGTAACTCATCACTTTGTTAATTGGATAAATAGGACGTTTGAATGTAGAGAAGCCAGGCAGCAAGGTTTGAAGTCACTCAGGGCATTCCAGTGAACAGCTTCAAAAACAAGAATTTCCATCCAGTTAGGGGGTCCTGGGGATTACAGAGATAATCAGGAGACAGACGGGGGACACCTGTGCCCCCTAAAAGAACGCTAAGGATTATGAAGCCACACTGTGCTAATGAGCAGTACATGGCTTAATCTGGATCGCGCGTGCCTCACAGCCGGCCACTTCCTTTCTCCCTTAAGGTGGCTATTTACTCCCAACAATAACAAATATAAAATATTGTGAGCCCTGCATTACATTTAGTGTGGTTGAGTTATTCTTGTATAGATGGACTACAAAGATACTGTACACAAAAAACAGTTTAAGAGCTGAAGTGTAACTTTACGTGCAGTTATGAGCCATAATTTGTACTTATTGGGACACTTTTTGTTCAGCCTGCAGCTAATAAAATATATTAAATGATTTAGGAAGCAGTTGATGAAGCAAGTATTCAAACAAAACAGTACATTCTATTCTGTCATTTCCGAAGAATTGAGCAACTTGGGAATATTTGTTGTGACGCGTCAGTAATGACTGATGTAACCTGAGGTTTTCTTGTTGTGGCGCGCAGTGGATTAAAACTAATTTTGAGATGAGAGTAACAACCGATTGAAACGCATCCACAACTGGAAAAGAGCAGTTAGGATGTCGTTGAGCTCATTTGTTTGAAGTTTGCCTCATGTTTGTGTACACAGGGCTGACGGGCTGGTTTGGGAGATTTGGATCAAAAATATGAATCTGTTGGCTATGGGATTGTTAGAATGTTGCCTTAACATCCTAAATAAGCAGAAGAAAGACAATAACATGGGTGTGTCTCAAACTAAACAGCTAAAGTCCCTCTTATACAGTTATTGCTCCAAGGGATAAACAGAAAGCAAACTCTACGATGCTGCATTGAGTCAATTCTTCCTCTGTTTTGTATTCGGACAAAAGTTTGGGTATTAATGTTTTTCAGGGTTTCATAACCAATCAAATGGTATTAATCCCTTTTGGCTGCTTCACTGCGGTGAGGATCATCAACGTGCAGCATTCAAAGCTATTGTGCAAAGCAAATCATGGATTAATAAGGGATGGTACAGTTAGTATTACCATATGCTCTCTGACATCTCATTTCAGTTCTTGTATTTTTTTTTTTTTAAGTTCAATTTGTGTCGTGATTTAAGCTGGAAAACTACAAACGTTGGAACAAGAACAACAAACTAAAGATGTTTCGGATTAACGTATACTATTTTATAAAAAGCAGAGTCCGTGTTTGTGTTTAAACATGTTTTCACATGTGGACTGTTTTGGCTCTGTTACTACCTCGCTATCCGGCACAAAGGTGCATCATGGGTGGGTTGGCTTCCATTGCCTGTTCTCAGCACCTCATTCCATTCAGAAATACCTTTTGAAGTAACTAGATTTCTAAGTCTTGACCCGAGGTGTTTTATAGTCTTTTATTAATAATAATTTCACCGTAGTTTATAAAAAAAGTGAAAAAGGTTGGTCACAAATGAATATAAAATGATATGGTAGGTGTTTAAACTTTGTGTTGCCATTATGTCATTGTACATTTATACAAGTCATAGATGGAGTCACAAACTCTTGTCACTGTCATTTGTGGGCCAGAGGCTATATAATTTGGTTAACACAAATGTAAAGCTTGTTATTTTAGATCCACTAACATTTAAGTGCAGTGCCTCTTTTTTTTCTTTTATGTAGTTCACATGTTCTCTCAGGCTCACCGGCTGAAGCGGGCCCTTCATTTGGGCTGTGTTTTTGCTTTTTCTAGCCAGCTGCGCTCTGAACGCTGTCCCCTTGGTGTGCAGACCTCCTGAAGGTGGTTAGAGGACCTTGAGGCTGCCTATTTTTACTCCTTTTATGACTCACTTGGCTAATAACGGCACTCGTGGACATTAACGTGCCTTGTCTGTCTTTAATGAATATTAAAGTCGAACAAGGTTGTTGAAGTTGGGCACAATCTTTTGGGCCGGTTCAGCTTTTATGGCAATTTATGTGTTGAGTTGAGCTAAAAACTTTTAGCTTAAACTTCTTTTTTAAATTGTTATATTTCTACTTGTTTTTTATTTTTTGTTTTTAAGCAACAGTATTTTTACCCTTAGAGGCAGTTGCTCTGGAGCTGAAATGTGACCATGGCTCACAGGAAGTATGGCTCATCCAGCTCTGTAAATTCTAGTTTTCCCTCTTGTCGTATTTGTTTTTTTGCCTGGAAGGATTCTCACGCTTTGTGTCAGTGTTTGTTTCTTTTCAAATGCAACTCTTATCATAATTTTTACATCTTAGTTTTGTCTTATTGAGTTCTCAAATGTTTACTGATCATAAAAACATTTTCTACTAGTAGAAAGAACGTTAAGATACTGTTGTAGAGTTGTGTTAACATATGTTTTTATGGGTGGTTGGCACAAGCCTGCTTCACCAGTTTGTGAAATGTGACCTTGTAAATGGTACCATTTCTCTTTCACAATATATAGAAAAACAAGTTGAGATCCAGTTAAAAGTGCTAATCAAAACGCAATGCAGACATCAAAAAATAATAATTTTTGTAGCATTATATATATATTTTTTGGCTGCAATCTTACCACATTTATTGGGACATTTGCAATCAATGAAATGCATACATACTTAAAAAAAAACATTAATATTGTCTTGGTACTATTATTTGTAAAAAAAATGGAGTGGATATTTCTTGAAAAATGTATTTTTATTTAATTTTTTGCATTTTTATCATTATAGTTTTTCTTTGTAAACTATGTAACTATTGACATTTTTTTGGAATGGACCCCCTTTTTACCATCAGATAATAATTAGGAATTATTTGTGTTTCATAGAACTGTAAGCTATTTTGTGACTGATTGAATTTTAGACGCACACATTTTATACCATGTGATCAATTGTAATCATTTACTTTAAACAGTAAGAGAACTCACTTCCTTGGTTACAATGAGTTCTCTTACTGTTTAAATCATTACAATCGATCACATATTATGCAATACAATAAGTGTGTATCTAAAATTCAGTTAATCAGTCACAAATTATCTTATAGGACAATAATACTTTTGTTTCATCACTGGAAAGAGCTTCACATTATATACATAATATATTTTGGAACAAACCCCCTGCCAATGATATATTTACAGTTCGATGGAAAAATTTGGTTTTCTGGCACCTGATATGGACATGGCAGTATTCGACAATAATATCACAACTATGTTTTTCTAATATCATGCAGCCCAGCGGTGGGATTTACTGCCAAGTTAATTTTAGATCTTTATGTTTGTGTTCATCGGGGTGGTCTGCAGTCAGGTGTTAGTAAAAAGCTGCCCGGGTCTCATCAACAGCATCTCATTAATAACACAGCTGATGTGGTTTTAGATGTGGGCAAACTGAATCCCAGGGAGCTGAGTGGCTGTCACACTTCATTTGAATTGGGCTGAAATGAAGGCTGGTAGAAGTGGATCTTTTGCTTTAGTTGGGGCTTCACCCAGCAAAAAGCCAAGAGCTCCGTGACTCAACAAACCCCCTGAACAGCCAGGTCAATATTTCTTTAAAATCTAAACAAAACAATAAAAACCTCTGAAGTAACCCAATAGTTTACTCTGGTTTTAACTGAGGTAAAAAGAAATGTAAAAACACTTATGCGTGTGATTTTTGTGAACTTGTTTTTTTTAATATCAACACGGTTGTCTCCTCAGGTGTCTTTTAATGTGTTTAAGGAAGGAAAGTGAGCACAATGTAATCATCTGGTCAGCAGCCAGATTGAGTCAATGGAGGCCCTCGGACTCCTAATTCCCTCCAGTCAGCACAGCGTCGGTGGGTCGGCCTGCAACTTCTGCTGAATACTAATGATTTCCTTCTCAAATCATGTTGCAGAACCTGTAAAATACAATGTGACAGATAGTATCTCATAATAACAAACAAGCTACAAACAAATATATTTTATATTTAAAGCAAATGTCAGCACTTTTATTTTGTGGATTTTTGGTTTAAGAAATCAGTTTAGCTCTGTAGCAGCAGGTCGTCATAAACTTTATTTGAGAATCAATTAGCAAGGAACTTTCCAAATCACTTTTTAAATATTATCGGTACAACCAATTTTTAATCCTCTTTGTTCTTTTTAGTATAGTTGTTGGTAAGATAGAAAGTGAGTCTAATCCATACTCCCATGCTGCTTGTTTTCCATATTGATTTCCTCTTACAAATGTACATTTTAAAAATGAAAATGGCTGCGAACATCGGCAAGTTTGAGCCCAGACTTGCTTAGTCTGGGTAGGGCTCCATCTTTGTGCAACTCGGCCGTGCAAACAAGTCTGATCTCAGGATATTTTCTCATTTATCTTCCTGTCACTTTCCCTCTGAGATGCCTTTTTTAAAAACAAATGCTTGTAAAAGAGCTTTTTAAAATATGGTTTTGCTGGAATGTTTGTATTTTTGTGCTTTCTATACCATATGTGTTCTTATAAGGATTTTAACTTTAATTTCTAAATCTCACAAGGGTGGGCTGAAACCTGCTAGTGTTGGAACAATTATTATCCTGTGCAGCTGCAGAGGTGGTTTCTTTTCACAGAGGCACGTTTTAAAGTAAAGCAGGATAATGGAAGAAGTTGTGCTGCATCTATTTTTAGTCAAACTGTTCACCAAGAACTGCAAATAATTTGTTCATAAAATCCATTCACTGAACACAAGCAAAGCAATATTTTCTTGATTTCTATGAGGTGAATGGAAAAAGGAGGAGAAACATAATCTTGCTAGACATTCCCAGTATTTTCCTTTAACCTGAAACTCACGCTTTTGCTTCTTTCTTCTGGGACTCAATGGTTATTTGATTGGTAGTAAATCCAATCATCTGCTTCTCAGATTACATTTTGTGGTTGGAAAACAAGCTAAAATGTTTCTTCTTTTTGTGCTGCAGCATCACCACAGAGCACAGATTAGGAAGACGATTTGGTTTCACAGACGAATTTCCATATGTTTTGGGATTTTTGTTTTGTTTAATCATAGAGCAAAATGATAGAGGGAATGACAACGCAATACAAGAAGTTTTGATCCAGATATTTATTTATTATTCACTGAAAGTGTTTTAACTTCACATGGGCTGAAAAAGGCCATAGCAAATTTGCAAGGTTTGATTTCAAATGGTTTGACTTTTGGTTATTAATATGCTGTAATTTGAATTTGAAATGAACAACTAATGTTGCATTAAGTTTTGGTTTGCATATTGCTGCACTCCTAAGAGCAGCATCTTTTAGTGTCCATTTCCCTATAAACAATCAAACACCTAAATTGTGTTAAAAGCTTTAATTAATGGGTCTGTGACTCATTGATCAGGTCAGATAGCTATTTAATAAACTAATTATTTAAATACAAAGACATAGAAGCTTTAGACACTGATGCTAATAATAGAAAAACTGTGGAAAGCTGCTGGTGAAAGGGAGGATTCTGTGATCACATTTCCTGATCCATCCCACATTACTTTTTTCCTCTCTTTCAGAACTCGATGAATCTTCCTCCAGACAAGGCACGTCTCCTGCGGCAGTATGACAACGAGAAGAAATGGGAACTGATTTGTGATCAGGTGGGTGTCGAGTCGCTGTGTGCTGCACAAGTCGCGTCAAAACATCACAACATACTGCGAAAATCTCAGTCACTGTATTGACGGTCTGCAGTTTCTTCTGCATATCTACTCCTGGGTGTAATCTGTCCTGTTGTGTGTTGGGACCACAACTCCTGAGTGCTCCGTTACCCTGATTTTACCTCTGTAAGCCTTTTCCCTCATCCTTACACACACCACTTTGACTGTCCTGGTCAAGTGGGTTGTGTCCCAGCAGGGTGCTCAGATCAGTTGGCCTGTTAAAATACTCGGCCTGTTACCGGCGTCGGTGCTGCGTGCAGGAACTAACAGTGAGGGCATTTTGTGCAGCGAGCTGTGGTCTGAGAGCTCTGTCAGAGTTTTTCTGCCTTCTTGAGCGGTGGAGAAAAAGCAGCGACCAGATCAAAACCACCTCCCACTCGAAGTCTATTGATAGTTAGTGACCCCAAAGAGGCAACTGTGCCAAAGAGTGCACAGATAAACTCTCAGACTGAAAGTGAAACTAGCTGGTCTGTTTCCAAATCATGAAACTGTGGTGTTGCAACATGACTACGGTACTTGCAATTTAATGTTTTATTTATTGCTTAATGAGCTGGTGTTTACTTCTAAATGAACAGACAGGCTGCTTTTAAAGTTGTTCAAACTTTATTCCTTTCATGATTCCACAACAAGCCCACACCCATGACAGTGAGCACAACTTAATGTGAGATATTATCTGTCATAGTTGCAAGGAATCTCAGGTAACCACAACAATGATGGACGTAGGCAGAAAAGCAAAGGGGGCAGGTAGAGCCTTTCTGAAAAATAGTCCAACTGTATTATTCTTTCCAATATGAGGGTTTCTGAAAAGTAAAGGATGTTCCTAATGTAAAAACATCAGCAAAGTATGTCTGACTGACATTTTTATACAAAAGCCCTTAAAAGTATACCAAAATCTGACTAACATCTGTCTAATTTGTTTGATCAAACTCCATAGATCTAAAGTTAAAAGTGTCGTTCACCTCTCAGATTCTGTTTCAGCCTGCTCTGCAGACACACACATCGGTTTGAATCTCATTGGGACCCCGTTTACATGGATTCCTAAAAATCACGGGTGTGTCACCTTTAGCATAGTTTTTGTCATTCTGTTTTAGCAGTCTTTTTGCATTCCTAACACTCTTTGCTCGAAGAAGTATCTACACAGTGACCCGTCAACATGTTTGCTTTGCAGACATTCATAAATCTGTCATGTCTGTGTCTTTCTGGACTCCACTGTAGTCTTTCCTGTTTCTGTGGAAGACAATTAACGTGATGATTCTGACCACATTTGGGTATCCGTGCAATGAGGGTGAACGACTTTTATTGGCTGTGAAACAAAAGTCACAATTTGATGATGATACTCGAGTCTTGTTTGCGTAAGAGCATGTTTCTGAACATCTGTGACTCCAGTCAAGAATGTCGGATTGCCTTCAGCAAACTAAGCCTTAAAATGAGAAAAACGCACATATCTTTGAGATCAACATTTTAGCTGCTAGTCATGAAACTTTCTGAGTTGCTTTGACTGTTAAAACTTGGGAACCTTGTTAAGTTGCAAAGCAGTTTCAAACATGAAGTTCAATAGAAGTTACATTTGGAATATAAGAAATTATTTTAGCAGTGATATATCATTTAAAAAATATTGCATAAATTATTTGGCTGAAGTCAATCTTAGCAACTGCTACTGTTATTAAAAAAATATGCGTTATTTTTTAGTAAAAGGGATCTTGAAGTCAGATTTAGTGGCTTGCTATTTTAAACTCACGAGTTGAAGTTCACGTAAACATTAGAAAATACATTTAAACATACAGTTTCCTGATATGAACTTGGGGAACATATTCTGTCTCTGCTTAGTATGAACATCAGGGTTGATGAACATGGACTTGGTACCTCAGCGTAGGCCATGTTCATCAACCCTAATTTTCTCACTAAGCAGATATGTCTCAAAACACATCCCGAGTCTCACCTTTTGTTGGCAAAGTTGAAGCTTCTGCTTTCCCTTTTTGCTGTGTGGATGTACAGTCACCTCTGAGCTGATTAGTGTGTGTGACTTCCTTAATGTACTTACTGAATTACAGAGTTCACGCTTTATGTAAGGAACAAATCAAATCACTGATGACAACAGACGTTTTTTATAGATATGAAATACAGACTTTTTCATAAAACAATGAGAAGTCAAAAAGTCCAAGTTTTCTGAGCAGAGCAAGTGCTTGCAAAGACAAAGATTCAGGTCTTTCTTTGTTATAGTAATTATTTAGTCTGCCTTTAAGAAGATCTCTTCATTTTTTACGCTCTAGTTAAAGTTTTATCCTTCATACACTGACTTTATGTGTTTTACTGGTTTAATCCACTCATGATGCCATGCTGAGCTAAATACAAGTACTATTTCCCGCTCAACACAGTGATCCAAATCCCAGGACTAATCTCTCCGGTTTATATTTAGAGCACAATAGTGTGACTCGAACCTGTTGCCGGCTGAAGTTAAAACATGTGCATACACATTTGCTCTGATTTTAAATTACAGCTTAAATCACAAGTAAAATCATGGGACCTCCTGACATTTTGTTTAGTTTTTTGTGGAGTTTTTGTTGAATTCCATACAGTAAATCTCAGTAAAGCTTCTTATTTCATTCAGGAACTGTTTTTGACTAAAGACAAGAGACAAAACTTACAAAAAGGAACTCCTGGCATTGCGTAAGAGTTTCTCTTAACTGAAGTAAGCTTTGATTGTAGAGATAGTTTTTTTTGAAGTGGAAGCTAATCTGAAGTTCCCGTCAAAACAGGATTACACAAAAGCCTGATCAGATTCAACTTGATGACAAAGATTTAGTTGTTTTAGTTGGGAAGTTTGTGAGAATGTGACTCATTCTGATTTTGTTTTAATTAAACTCGGTAAAATCTAGAACTGTGTGAAATTCTCTATAATTTTTAGATTTTTACCACAAATGTTCCCAGTGTCATTTTGACTACAAATGTTCTTTTTTTTTACTTCATTTTATTTCCTTTACATCTGCTCATTTTCCATTTTTCCTTTTTCAACAGGAGAGATTCCAAGTGAAAAACCCACCTCATACGTACCTCCAAAAGCTGAGGAGTTATCTAGACCCCGCAGTCACGAGAAAGGTGAGCTCCCCATCAGACCCGCTGCCCTTTTCCCAGTGGCCTGGCTGCTCCAGTGCAGCAGCTTTTCCTTTCCCCGCTGACCTTCTATCTCTTGTCCAGGATATCCCAACAACAGCTGCGGAAAGATTGCACGCAGGAGTTCCCTGGGAGATGGCTCAGGAACTTGAGTTACAAAACAGTGAGAAAGGAGACAGTTGTTTATCAGGAACGCCCTGGCCGGAGAATCCTTTGCCAATCTTTATTAGTTCTGCTCTGTGGCAGAAAACGGATAACAGAATAAAAAGGGCAAATATGGATAATTGAAAAGACTGATTGGTGGAGAGGGTCAGACTTACTGCTGCACTGACATTTTCTTGCAGCACAGCAGGAACTATCATGAAATTATCACAAGTGAATTGAGCTTTATCGTAAAAATGTCTCTATATCATCTCAGCAGCCAGCACTGGCTGTTTTTCTTGGCTCTTGTCGAGAACAGAGGAGAGCAGGAGGAGGGGCTCCATTAAGACAAGTATTTATTAACTCTTAGGCGTTGCCAAGAAATATTAAGTCTTTCTGGTGTGGATGTGCGAGCTGTATCGGGTGATGGGGAGATGTGGGGAGTCGAGGCTTTTGCGACGAACAAATTAACCAGCAGACTTTGCTGGAAAAGGAAATTGCTGAATATCTTAATCTGCAGTGTGGTTTGAAAAAAAAAAGTAACCTTAATGTGACCATGTTAAGAAAAAAAAACCAAACAAGAAGACATGTTTTTTATGATTCAAAGAATCAGCCCACGTGAGTCATGTCTGATGCGAGTTACTGAGGTCCTGCTACGGCTCTCCACAGTGGGAAAACCGCTATTTCAAAAGAATTTTAGAATAAAAAGATGCCCCATCTTGATTATAAGCATGTAACTACATGTTGCTTCCAATAAACCAACTAGGCAGAAAAGATTTAGATTTAACGGTCAGTGAGTTGTAAAGCTGAAACAAAAACTAGATTTGCGGATATGTAATGCGGATGTTCTGTAAACTTGTCAGTGATGATTAAACAAAAAAACTCCCAGCAAATATGCTCAGCATGTGGCAGCGGGTGTTGTCAATGAAAAGCTAGATGAATTCCCCCATTTACCTACGTCAGACGCTGACACTGATGCCAGAGAGATTACATAGTTAAGAGATCTGATTAAGACAGGAGTGTGACTCAGGTGGAAGTAGACATAATAGACAGGACAATGTAAGTTAATTGTTAGTTTGTGAAAGGGCAAGTTTGATGAGCCCAGTTTAGGTCTATGTATACAGAGCAAGAATCACATAATCATTATAGTCCCCTTCACAGTGAACGGCCTCACTAAAAAATCATTTGAATCATAAACCGCTTGTTTCGATGAGTAGGAATTTGAAGCAGACTTTGTCAAATTGGCTTCATGCAACTCCTGACAAGGTCCCTATAGTTGTACCCTTGACACGATCCAAAAAAGTCATCTTTGGGATGCAGAAAATATGAGCATAGCATTAATATGATTGCCCTCACACAGGAGATGGTGACTGTGTTAAAAGTCCTTGGTGTAACATTCAGCATCACTGCTGGAGCTCATCCAGATGAGATAATTCATGAAGTGTTTCCAGCAAACTCTCCCTCTTTTCTTTCTAAGTAAACTTAATTCTCAGCTGAAAATGATCTCAGCTCGTTGGTTCTCTATTAAACTCCTCTGGATGAGACTACCCCCAAGAACTATGTTCATATGTTCATACCTCCCGTTATTTTGTGTTTCTAAGTTCACCTAATGTTTTTGTAAAAAGTGATTGGACCTTTTACCTAGCCCCAATTGAAAACCTGAAATGGACCGGCACACAACAGTGGAATGAAAAACTAAAGCGAAGACTTGGTCGAGAGGGAAGGAAGAGATGGACGGGGAATGACAGAGAGACAAAAAAGAAGCGGCAGAGGGCATACAGGAAAAGAAAGAGTTATGGGCTTCTTTCTACTTTCCTGATCCATCCCCCTTTTTCTTCAAACTCAAACAATTGCCACTTTGTGCCACTGTGAGAGAGCTGGAGGTCATTGCCTCTGCTTTCCATAGGCAGGCTCCCGTGCATTCCTCGGAGCAGCTCCCAGCCAATAGGCAGCTGCGGAGGAACAGCTCCAGTCTAACTAGTCTTCAAGAATGTATCAGCCGTTGATTTGTTTCCAGGATGACCCCTCCTGTGCTCACACCTCCCCAAAATCTTACTGCCCCCCCCCCCCCCCCCCCTTTACATTTTCAGTGCTGTCTCCTCCTCCTTTCTCCTTTCCCTTCATGTCGTCTTCACACTCTCTCCCCGCTGTCTCTTCCTGCTCTCTCTCTAATGCAGCTGGTAGCACTTAAAGTGTGGGGTGTTTTGGCGAGGGCTCCGGGAGCCTGCGCAGTACCCCAAAATATGCTCTGCTTCCCACACAAGCACACAAATGACTCCTCCCCAATAAAAACACACTGTTTCACATCTCCTTATGCTACAAACACACGCTGCCCAAGCCCAAAGACATACACCCGAGAGAATAAGTTATGGGAACAGCTCTTTTCTCAGTGGATGATAATAATAGGTTCAAGCAGGGCTGAGCTGTTTCCACACTGATACAAACGTTACGATGGAAAATGACCACGAAGGCATATTCTGCTAAAAATGTTCATTTTCTTGCAACTCTGAGGATTTATTTTTCATTAACTAGTTTCCGTATTGTCACAGCTCATTTAGATACCACCTTAACACGATTTGTTCTGATTTCTTTAGCTGAATCAATGAAAAATAGAGACAACACAGACAGATGAAAAATTGTAGTTGGACTCGAGGTGATTCTGAAAGAGCTATTGGCTGAAAATACATGACAAACAATAGATGATCAACTGAAGGAAAATCCATCCCTCTAGTCCTGCATCTGAAAGACCCTCTGACATCCAGAAGAACTTTTCACTTGGACCAGCTGTAAAAAAATACAAACGAGTCAACGACCCGAGGTCCTCAGTGTGGTGAAGAAAAGTTTTGCAGAAACCACTTCTGTTAACGAGACAGAAACTACATTGTAGACCATGCTTTAATCTGTAGATACAATAGACTTCAACAAATCAAACTCTGCAGATATTGACGTATTATTTTTATTATTTAGTTTGGTGGTCTGCTCTGTCTCCTCTGTCAGTTTCACCTTCATCGGGGACAACTACCCTCCCCCTCGAGTTGCACTGTGAAACTTTGATTACCACTGGTCATTCACTCGGCTCGTTTTGTTCTTGTGGTTGTATAACAGCATGAACGGCCTCTTGTTTATGGTTCTACGGATTACTCAGTCATGATAAGCTCAGAGGAGCCCCTCTCATTTTTTTAAAAAGCTTTTTGTGCCTCGTTCGATAGCCACAGTAACATCCCAAAAATCCAAGTGTGCATTTACGTGACCATTAGATTAAAAAGGTGCAGCTCTTGTTAGTGGAACCAGCTGCAGTCTTATTAGCAAAATAAAGAAGAAAAGAACTGCTCATTTTAAAGTTTCCAGTGAGTCAGCTTGTTGTCTGTAATAGCCTTGTTAATAGCTACTTTTCTTTTACAGGAACATTTAAAAAGAACAAGCTAGCCCAATTTTTTAACTCCTTTCTAATATTTATGTATGAAACACAGTCTGAAGATTCCTTCAGGTCTCTCTGGCCTTTCTGTCCACATCCACATGTTGTTTTTTTGTAGTATGATGAAACCTAACCTCTCCCGCCTTGTTTTTGTTTCCTCAGAAATTTAGACGGAGGGTACAGGAGTCCACCCAAGTTCTGAGAGAGCTGGAAATTTCCTTACGGACCAATTACATAGGGTGAGTCAATTGTAGGACTACGTGAAGCTCATGTAGTGTTGCTCATCCTGTGCCTGCCTATATTAGATTTAAGGGGAACAAGTCTGAGATTCCAGACACCCAGAGACGCAGACGTTGACACTAAACACCACCATCCCCCACCCGTTTCTTGCACTCTGTCCTAATATTACACTGACATCCATGTGGCGAGGAAGAAAAAGATGAATCGATGGATTGTTTGGAGCAGCTGACACACGAACAGCCTCCAGAAGGAAAACACATTTTTCTGACTGTAGTTTGGCTGCTCAGCCTCCGTGTTTTAGTCTGCAGTCCTGGTGAGGTTTTAACGTGAACAATGTCACAACCAATGAAACAGCGGTGCCTTCATCAGCAGCGTCAGGTATTCAAAGATAACAAGCCTAAACGTGTGGCGGCTGATACTGATTCAGAGCTGTACAGTCAGCCTCAAGAAATGATCAATATCTTACAGAAAATTGTACAAATTCTAAAGCTCCCGATTGTTCATCTGTGGTTCAACGATTCTTGACGCGTTTCTTGACCCTCACTGATGAGATCTATCTAGAAACTGAGTAAAACAAAACTGAAACAAAAAGTTAAGGGCCAGCTTTTCAAACAAATCATTAATCTCCTTATTTTAAATGTAACAGACCGGTTTGAACTTGTTTTGTATCTTTTCCTATGTGTGTATCAACCTCAGCCCACTTTAACCTCGACTAAGTTGCTTTAAAAAAATTGTGCCAAGTAAAGTTCGGTTTAGTTAAATTATGTGGCTGAATACAAGCTATGTCGAAACATTTTCTGTTTTTTACCACAAGACTTAATCAACGAACCAAACAAGTGATGGGGTCTCTGGGTGTGGGTGGTCGCCAGAGACTCAAAGAACTTGCCAAAAAGCAGAGGACTTGACCAAGAGATGGCGAAAGATTATTGCAACACCAAAAGTACTTTACAACCTAAATAGTCTTTTATTCCTTTGTTTTTCTCACACACGCGTCACTTTGTTTCAATTTGTCTTTTTCACCCACACTCACACAAATTATCTCGTGTCTGACGACGTCATCTCTCACTCTCCTACAGAATGCTTACTCGCTGATCGGATTTTGCACTTTAAACCAAAACATCCTCCAGCCGGAGTCGATGGAGCTGCTGAATCACTGTTTACTTGGATTAACTCTAGTTATGGATGTCATCTAGATTACAAGAACAGTCAAGTCAATCTAGATTAAACTGTAAGGCATTACCATAAAGACAGTGGGACCATCACAAGGCTGGGGGGCTGCTGGTAGCTTGGAAACACAATGCCACCCAGTCAGACAGTGAATAATTGCTGCTTCTTTTCAGAGGCAAAATGGAGATTTTTATCAATCATAATGGGTATAATAGGGAGATTGTGCCGAATCCTCACTCCACGCCTGTCTGCTTGTGTCTGACATGCTGCACCGTGGTCACCAACATGTGGTGAATGGGTAGATTGTTGGCATCCTGAGGTAATAATCACCATACGAACAATGAAGCTACACCTCCATTCTTCTTTTAAAACTCTCTCCCCGCCAGGCACCGCTCTATTGGACGCTCCTGTAGGTCTCGTTCAGTCCTGTGTAGTAACACCACAGGGTAGGCAGTAATGAAGGAGTTTTTTCAACATATGTCTGACTGCAGCATCACTCAAAAGCATTTCTAGGTACAATAAAAAAAGGCACTTTCACACAATCAGATGCACATCAGTGAAGTTCTGGTAACGGTGCTTGAATTGAAAGAAGAAAAAATCAGTTTGAACTGAGGGAGGCAGAACCTTTCTAGTGAAGAGCCTGGCTTTTCTGTCCTGTGCAACAAAATAAAAGCTTGTGAAGAGCTGAATGGATGGCCCACTTACGTCTTTTAAAGAAAGTAAAAAGAGACATTTTTGTCATTCTTTGAATTTGTTCTCGCCAGAGTTTGGTGTGTAACATTCGCGTGTGTGTGTTTGGAAAAAGAAGCAGACTCATTAATGAGCCATTTAAGCATATGCTGATGCCTCTACTTTTGTAAATCCTTGCATGTGTTTGATACTCTGAGTCAGGAAGCTTTGAAGTCTCTCAAATAGACCATTAAATTGGTGAAGATTTATCTGAAAATGACTTTAACGAGAGTACAGACCTTTTAAAGTGGGTTTCTGTGGGAAGCTTTGGAACAAATAATGTCTTACCTGCTGCAGATCGCTCTTTGAATGACCTCAGTTTGTAACAATGATGTAATTTGGACCGGATTAATGAGCTAATAGCTAGTCCTGGCGGTGCCAAGACCAAAGTGACTTGCTGGCGCCTTAAAACAACACCTTCAAATATTTTACAGCTGTTTGTGTAAATATAAAATAAATTATCTCCTGCATTAACACGGTTATTAAAGGCCCGTTTGTATTTGATGCGTTTCTGATATTCACATATGTTCATAGGTTGTCTGCTAATAACTCTTTCGGTTTCACCATTTTCCCCTTTCCTGTTCAGGTGGGTAAGGGAGTTTTTAAATGAAGAGAATAAAGGTCTGGATGTGCTGGTGGAATACCTTTCTTTTGCACAGTACGCCGTCACGTAAGTCCCTACACACTCCTAGTTTCTCAGTGTGTCATTTCTTTTATACATGCACAACTGCAGACTGAAACAACGGCACTATTCTGCACAGCAGTTGACGCATCTCCACGCTGCGCCAGCACCTCCGTCACTGCTGCCGGGCCGTCAGAAACATTGAGTCACATTGTGGTCCATCGCGGACAGATTGTGAATTATAGCAGCCATATGCTCCTATTTATGAACCAACTCTGTGATTGTTAGTCATTCTTAAACCAGGGTCCAAACAGTTTCAGGGTAAAGTTTTTAATTCACCCTTTAACATCAACATGTATTATTACAGTCTGTCCACATTATGGACGATCAGTTATAAACTAGTGTTTGTGCAGTCAAAGAAGAGAAAAAGGACTCATTTGTAAGCTGAACTGCCAAGTACAGCAAAATATTAGCTTTATTTCCTGCTCCCAATGTTCTAATGGACATAGGTCATCTCTTAGATTATAAAATAGTGCGATAAATCCTCAAGACGGCCATAGCCATGTTGTGTTTTTATAACCAGAGGTGAGCATATTTGACTAATGGTGGGTTATTCTTTCCTTTAAAAGAACATAAAATAAAAAAGGAACATATAATTTGGTCAATAGATTGCCAATGTCTGAGGGAGAAAAAAAGAATTGTTACGTGCCATTTTTATATTGTTGTCAGTGGCTAACAAATTAGTAGAGAAGCTAAGATTTATAATGTTTTGAAAAGAACTATAAATGTATAAACTATAAAGGTTGTGGGTAAAAAAGCATTTTACTTAAATCTTATTGTAAAATCAGCAGCTCTACTAGCTTTTGAAAATTTTGAAATGCAAAGAAAAATATTCAGAGTGAAGCCCAGGACTTATGGAGCCATATGTGGCAGACAATTAGACATTATAGACATTATAATGTGAAATGCTTAAACAAATGTCATTTATAAAAGTTGCTGAAAGAATTCCCAACTATAAGGCTATATGTTAAAATAAATGTTACCAACTTATTTTATGTTCTGTTTCCTTGGTGCTGCAGTTACGATGGCGACTGTGTGGAGAACAACATGGAGGCTGTGATGGATAAGTCTAAGTCCTGGAGTCGCTCTATAGAAGACCTGCACAGAGGAGGCACTCTGCCGTCTCCCATGACAGGAAACGGCATCACCCGAGCTGGGCGACATTCCACGATACGGTACGAAGTCCCACTCTGACGTCCATGCTCTGGAGCTTTTATTCAACAATGATCATCTTTCTTTTCTCTGTGTTTCTCTGAAGCAGTGTAATTATTTTAAGAAGTCACACATTTCATATGACGCCTCAGCTGCCTCTTTGTGTAGTCATGAGGTCTGTAAGACTTTAAATGGCTTAAGACACATTCAGGGTGGAAAACCTTTGTGTCTGGGTATTTTTTTTCAGCTCGTCAAACTCATGATAATGACACATGACTGACAACTATTCATGTGATACAGATCTTTTAAAAAGATGTATCAAACATTTGTAATTTACATGTTTTTGTTTGTTTGTTCTTTCTTGAGCACGCTCAGTGACGTTGACTGTCTCTTCTGTTTTGTCCTCATCTCCATCCGTAGTCATCTGCTCTTTTGTCTGCCACTCCTCGACAGCAGGCAGGTCGCAGCTCTACTCTGCTGCTTCAGTCGTCTCCCTGTACCACCCTTAAGATCCACACATAAAGCCGAGGGCTGACTCTTACACGTGCATTCCCGCACACAGCCGTCCTGCCTCATTGTACTTTCTGCCTCCCTGCTAGAGCTGCCCAGTTTATTTGTGCTGCTGTCTGTGTCTGCAATGTGAATTATTTGTACTGCCAGCACCCCCCCTCTGCGTCGGCTCCTGGGCCTGAATTCTCCTTCCCTTGGAGCAAATGAGTTGTTTTCTGCTCTCTTTGCTCCAGCCTCTTGTTTCCATCTGCTGCTTGTGAGGTTCCCTAAATGCCATTCTCTGCAGAATCTAGCCTAGATTCTCCAGCAGCCACATAGGAGCTGATTGTCAGGATAAAAAGTAGTACAGATGAAGAAAGCAGCTTTTGAAGAATTTCTGTATTTTGGATTTTTTGGGGGGGATAATTGAGCAAATTTACTTGAAATATATTACTCTTAATTTCCACTATACAGAACGTGTTTACCCCTGTGCATTTTGTGACCATAGAAAACACAGTTTGGCCTCAAAAACTTGCTAGTTACTAAGTCTTGTCTCTGTGTCCTCTTCAAACCGCCATCTTTTAGGACAACGAGTGCACTGAACTGTCCAAAATGTTCTCAAATGAGACGGTATGTCCAAAGAATTAGGAGTCAGATAACGTGTATGTTAGTGCTGCACTTTTATAGACTGTAGTTGTAGATCTAGTATTAGTTGTTGCTCTGTGATGCACTTTAAATCATCTTGCTTGTTTGCTTGTTTAAGTCTTGATTTGTGAAAATGGACTATTTTTATATCTTGTACTTTTGTCAGAACATTAAATCTATGATGATTTCAAACTTAGGATTTGTAACTGCAGCTGTGAATGTATTTATGCGTGAGTCAATATTTTTTCACAACTTGAAATAAGTTGAATTCTTGTTTACACATTATTTTTAGCAGCTTATTATAGGGACTTTTTCTTTCTCACTTATCTAAACATTAAAAATACGGCTGACGTTTGTTGTTAATAAGACCTCAAATATGACTTCATAACCATCTGTGTCCTGAGATGTCCTTTTTTTTCTTAAAGACAAACACTCACACACACACACACACACACCCAGACACAGTTATGATTCAGAGGTCACGCCTACAGGCGGGGAGGCTAACAGAACCCAGCATGTCTAACAGTTGCCTGAAGAAACATTTTTTCCCCCAGAAATCAGACACTTAATTGAACCATGCAATGATAATGTGAACATAAACAGTGGAGCAGCACCTTTTTATTTTTCTTTGGTCCACCTGCACAACCACTGTGCTGCGTTCGAATGACTCGCTGCTGTTGTTAGCTGTGAATGATATCTTTGTGAAGGGCGTTAACTTAAAACAACTGAAAGAAGCAAACATGAATGACTGTAGATTATATAGCTTTTGTATGTCTTTGAAAACTACCATGGAACTTTTAACAACTTTCCTTTATCAAGAAGACAATAGTGCCTGGTTTTTTTTTTTTGTTGTTGTTTATCAAGGCCTTCTACACACACACACACACACACACACACACACACACACACACACACACACACACACACACACACACACACACAC
>JAVKLF010000132.1:7624047-7639206 GCA_034783495.1 Millerichthys robustus
CACACACACACACACACACACACACACACACACACACACACACACACACACACACACACACACACACACACACCATATTTTTCTTTTTCCTAACTTGTGTGCGTGTGTTTCTAATTATTTTTACAGCAGCAACACGCTGCCAAGCCGGAGAACACTGAAAAACTCCCGACTGGTCTGCAAGAAAGATGACGTTCATGTCTGCATCATGTGCCTACGTGCCATCATGAACTACCAGGTGAGCCCTTCTGTAGTCCACAGCGGGGGGCACCCACAGTGACAGCATGACCTTTTTGGAGTAAAGCACAACCATCTATCTGAAGCCAAATTCAATTTTCTCCACTGCTGGCTTTCCATGTTTTATTTATTAGCTTGAAGAAGTCAATGGTTCCTCTTTTCTGTTAATTAGCTTATTTGTCTCTGTCTCTCCCTTTTTTATTGTTTCTTTCCCAGTATGGCTTCAACATGGTCATGTCACACCCACACGCTGTGAACGAAATTGCACTAAGTCTCAACAATAAAAACCCAAGGTAAGTTCAAAACAGAAGCTGACAAATCTTGATAACTTGGACTGACATCCATAAAGAAACATTATTCTCAGTGAACCTGCAGTCTGAAGCCGAGTGAGTGTTACTGAGGCTCCGAGACAGAGTCGTTCAGACAGACTGGTAAAAGCACCGCCGGCTCACTCCACTACACTGAGACAGAGTCCAGAAAGACTCTGGTGTGTGGATACTTGTGTTTTCAGTCCATGCCTAAAGGTAAAAAGGTTGTCCTGAGAAGTGAATGTGCGACCACTTCACATCATCTGTCACATTTCGTCTCATCCAGGCAGAGAAGTGCTGAGTCACTGAAGTGAAAATAGCACACAAACACACTCGCACACACCAAAAGATGACATAGAATAGAAAAGAATAAGACTTTAATGTCCACCGTAGTGGAAATTTTGGCTCAACAGACATGTAGTATACTGAATGTGCATCTAAAGCTATTTTTAAAAAGATTAAATTGTTTTGCTGCTGTTATTAGTTTGGATATTTGGAAAGGTTGTGCAGAAATTTATACTGCTTGTTGAATGGCCTCGGCTAGGAGAAATAGTTCTGACCAGATTGACGAGCTAATGGTTAGTGGAAGTGTGGACAAGAACAAAGCGGATTGCTGCTGTCCTAAAATGATTACAATCTAAAAACTGTCACAGTGGTTCATGCAAACATTATTTTATAAACCTTTCCATTGCTGTCTGTTGGTCATGGATTTACAGAAATCTGTGATTATTTGAAAGCTCAAATGGCAACAGCAGCAGTAGCTTCTTCAGTTCATCCCGGAAAACTTCAGACATTTTTTCTTTATTATTTCTGCTGTTTTTTGAAGATGGCAGAAATCTGCTTTGGTCTTTGCCCAGCTCAGACTAGCCATTAGCTTGTCAGTATGGACTAAACCAAGATTGTTTAAAGTTTCTGCCTACAACAGGTAAGATAAATGTTCCCTTACTTTTGCCACTCAACTTCAAAAGATCTAAACCACCATTTAAATGTAATAAACAGTGTAGACACCATGTAATTACATGTAGATTCATTTTTTCAGTATCTATTCAGTGAAGTCAAATTCGATTTCCTGCATCTTTCTTTGCTCTGTGTTTTTAAGTATAGGTTTCCTGCAGCGCTGGCTCTTGTCAGTTCCTCACCATTTCTGCTTTTACTTTCTCTGTGGTTTACAGAACCAAAGCTCTGGTTTTGGAGCTCCTGGCGGCAGTTTGTCTCGTCAGAGGAGGCCATGAAATTATTCTCTCTGCGTTCGACAACTTTAAGGAGGTATGACCTGTGCTGAAAGGTGAACCGGGTAGGGGTGGGATCGGGGGTGGGGGGGACCAGTGTGTCCTTACATTCCAAACTGCAGTTTCAGACAATGACTCAGCCCTTGAGAAATGCTTCTCCAGCAGATTCCTTGTCTCTTCAAAGGGACCACATCCTCTTGTCGAGAGACTAGAGGCACCAGTTCAGAGGTGTAACATGGGGCGACCGGGCAGCCATCAGAGAAAACCGTTACGTGCGCGTTAAGAAGATTTGTCAGGCTCATCAAAGTTGAAAACAGCAAGGAGGCTGATGTAAGAGATAGCCTCTGTTGACCCTCGCCTGTCTGGATGAGGCATTTGGGCTGCTAGACGGAAGAGCGGGAGCTAAAAACATGACTTCATTTTGTAGCGTAAAAACATTAGGCGACTGCAGTTTATGTAATATTTACACCCCTGAATGAAATATTGAGTGTTGCTCTCAGCGATGGTGGCATTAGTGGGGAGAATAAGGCTTAGCCAAAGCAGAGCTAATCTAATGAGGTGGAGGCAAAGAAATGTTTCTGATACTATAAACTGCAGGAGGCACGTCAGGACGTATTATATTGTTTAATGGAGGCAGATTTCTTTTTTTTTTTATTAATAAGTAAAGCTATTAAGATATACTTTGCTGAGTTTAATTAGGTGCTTAAAAGAGCTGTAGGCAGAAGCTGGAGGCTTTGGCATAAACACACTAACTTTTTCTTGTAAATTCTTTATTTCATATACTCTTTCTGCCTTGATGCCCTCTCATTGACCTGTCAGAACCGCAGAGCATCTTTATCCTTTCAGGATTTAGTTTTCTGTCTACTTAAAAAAGGTGTTTTTTTTTTGGTAAAAAGAAATATTTAATAAAACATATGTGTGGTTTGAGTTTCAGCAAACGAATGCTGAACACAGAGCTGTAAATAAGATGAAAGCAGCAACACATGAATAATTTATTGCAGCAATAATCTGAAAAATGTTGATTTAAAAAAAAAAAACTTTTTTAAGATAAGGGAAAGCTGTGATGTCTTTATCAGCTATTTTAATTGCACCAAATGCTGCTACTGATAGATCATACAAATCTCAAGCTAAAATCAAGAGTCACTTTGTAATTTTGGTTTGACAGTTTTTATGCAAATCACAGACTTCATGCATGAGTTCTCTCCTACTGTAAAAGTGTGCTGTGTTTTGCAGGTTTGCATGGAGTCCCAGCGGTTTGAGAAGCTGATGGAGTACTTTAAAAATGAGGACAACAACATTGACTTCATGGTGCGTACAAACAAACAAACAAACAAACGTCTAATGACTATTGATTGTACTGTACGTTTGCAGATGAACACCACCCAAATCTCTTACCAGACAGGAAATGGCTTTTGAAGCTTTTTGAGCAGCAGAGGGATGTACTGAATGTATTCCCTGTTAATGATGTTTTGGGAAAGCTAATTGAATTTGTGGTACCCTAAACGTACAAATATATAACAGCCATACATAATAGGCAGGCAAACCTTCTTTTCACTTTCAAAATAAAATAATCTAATAATTAATCTGTTTTTTTTTTTAAGATACTGTGCAAGTATTCAGTCGGAAACAAACTGTTGATCTTTAAAGGAGAAATCTTTTTAAAGTTGTTTATTCTCATTTGACGTACATGGCTCCCTTCATCCAGGAGGTTATACTAATATGATCTAAACATGATAACGAGCATAAAACCAAAATATTGCAGAACTACGCCTTAAACATTTTTCCTTGAATATAAAGCGAGTTCATTCAATATATTAAGTATGTTTATTCTGTTCTGCTGACTGTGTTTTTTCTTCTCCAGGTTGCATGTATGCAGTTCATCAACATAGTTGTGCACTCAGTGGAGGACATGAACTTCAGAGTTCACCTACAATACGACTTCACCAAGCTGTGTTTGGATGACTACTTGGACGTGAGTTGAGATTTAACACTCCACACAAACAGACATAAATCCACTCCTCAGGCTGGCTTAACCACCGCTCTTGAGATAATAACCACAGAAAAGTGGTTGATAATGGCTTTCTCATTACTTCAAAGAAATTTGCTTTGGTAGATCCTAGACTCCTGCTTTTCTGCAGAGAGGTGAGATTGATGCATGCACCAGGGAGTGAGCTGAGGGGGGAAAAAGTTTATTTTTAAATTCTCCCCTTCACTCACTTTTTGCGTCTGTTTTCCAGAAACTTAAGCACACTGAGAGCGATAAGCTTCAGGTCCAGATCCAGGCCTACTTGGATAATGTGTTTGACGTGGGCGCCCTGCTGGAGGACGCAGAGACCAAAAACGCTGCCTTGGAGCGAGTAGAGGAGCTGGAGGAGAACTTGTCACATGTGAGATCCCTCGACTGTTGATTTTTACGCTTTGACATTTGGCAAAAGTGACTACATCTTCTTGTTTCTCATATTTTTATGTCAGAAATCTAATGTCAAAGCAAACTGATGAAAAATAATGCAGGACTGCCGTGATGTCTTATTTTTTTTTAACAAACTCATGGAAATATGACCACATTAAACTCTTTACATCACTGCCTCATTAGAACCAATGGACATATTGAGTTGGATGCTGTCACTGCAATAAGTTCATATCATTAAGTGACCTTTTTTTCCCTGGATGTTGTTTCTATAGATGACAGAGAAGCTGCAGGACATGGAGAATGAAGCCATGGCTAAAATTGTGGAGCTTGAGAAGCAGCTGATGATAAGAAATAAGGATCTTGAATCCATCAAGGTCAGACTTGCTCTTTAGATGAAGATGTTTAAATATTTCCTGAATTGTAGGAAATGTTATAGTTGCACATATAAAAAGTACAAAAGATTATGAGTCTGTTTCTACACAGGAAGCCTTCAAAGACACCACCACACAGGTTCACTCACTGCGGCAGATGCTGAAGGAGAAAGACGAGGCCATCCAGCGTCAGAGCAAGCTGGAGAAGAAGATCCACGAGCTGGAGAAGCAGGGCACCATTAAGATCCACAAGAAGGGAGACGGAGACATCTCCATCCTCACGTCCTCTCCATCCCCGGTGGAGGGCCTGCCGGGCGCGGCGCTGGGCGTCGGTCAGAACCACGTAGGATCTTCAGGAGGCACGGCTGCTGGACCCCCACCGCCCCCTCCACTGCCAGGAAACGGAACATGTATGTTTTTTTAGCGGAGGAAACTCTGACCTGTTTGTAGTAAAGCCCGGAGAGTTAGTTGGAGTTGACCGGTTTTATCTGCATTCATCCACCTTCATCCTGACTCATCTGTTATCTCGGTCAGCCATTGCTGTATTTTTGTTTTGCATTCACTGTTTATTTTTCTTTTCTCTCAGTACCAAATGGGCCATCGTTAGAAATTCCAGCAGTAGCCCCCCCACCTCCACCTCCACCGCCGCCGCCACCACCGCCCCCTCCACCTCTAGGACCAGCCTCAGAGATGTTCGCTCCTCTGCCTCCTCCTCCACCTCCTATGGCGCCCCCGCTGCCGGGATGTGGGACACCCACTGTGATCATGAACTCTGGGTTAGCAGGTGAGTTGAAACCAACCTTTTATTTTAACGTAAACTTAATAAAACCTGTTTATTTAAAATATTTCCTTCTAAATTTTCCCATCAATTTGGCTGTTTTTCATGACTGAATCAACAACTTGACTTTTGGACTTTTTTGAGGCCTGTTTCTGCTGACCTCATTCATTACATTGTGATTATAGACTCTGGATCAACATATGGGTATATGTCTCAGTACGTCTGTACATGAATATGCAACAAAATAGCTAAATATCCTCAGGTCAAAAAGTTGTCAAATGAAATTCGAAACCTTTACGCCGAAGAAGACAACACTTCTCATCAGTTATTGTTACATTATGAAGTAAACGGATGGCTAATGTATGTTGTTGAGTTGGTTATGCCATGTAGTTATTCGTCCATTTTATTTTTTTGTAAATGTGCAATAATTTTGTCTTGGAATTGTCTCCTTTTCCCTGCCAACCAGAGGGACCCATCAAACTTTTCTGTAGGTTCTGGCTGTTGTTTTCTGTCTCGTTCCCCCCCTGTGGTTTCCCAATCATTTTAAATGTGGTATTTTTAAAGAAGAAAAAGTAATAATTGAACATGTTCTTATCAATATTTGATGTATGAAACTTAATGCATCACTTTGTGAATACTTATTCACAAAGTGCTAAGCATAGTACTTGATGAGGAAACTATAATATTATGGTACATTTGCTTCATCTGCCCTGACCTGTTCCAGTCCTACACGTCCAATGAGCTTGCCAGCTTTTTCCGCTCAGTCGGAAAACACCACATTTAAAATTATGCACGGTTTAGCTTCCCACTTTTCTGTTTCTAAGAATGAAGCGTTGCCGCATCTGACCGTGTCGGTTGCATGCTGAGACACGGTGACCTGCTGTGGCACGCAGGTGATACAAGTGATAGAAATTGTGCAGAGCAGGAATGTTGTTTACCTTTCCCATGACAGCCGTAACTCTCTGCCCCCTCCTGACACCTGGTCTGTAGACCAGAGCAAGGGCGCCACCTCAGCGTTCAGCTTCAGTGCAGCAGGTCTGGTGGCTACAAATAGCTTTAATCTGCTCAATAAATAGTTTGGCCCCAGGCCTCAAACAGGTAATCCTCACCATATGTAACATTTACTGGACAGATATATCCTCTGGCCTTGTTCTGCTGCCAGGAAGCAGAGGGATTTAGCTCTAAATGTGTTTTAACAAAACATTTACCGTATGTGTTCAGAATTCAGTGCAAATGTAGTTGTTTCTTTTAAAGAAACACATAGATTGTTCACCATTATTCTGACTTTAATGGTAGAAACTGCTAGAATTTGTTTTGAATTGAGATATTGTAGAAAGTATTTTGTCCACTTTTTTCTGAGATGTGCTTAAAGATAAAGTTGAAGAACCAGTAATGTGTTTTTGTTTGGTTTATGAAGAATATTTTAAATTCCCTTTTAGATACATTTCATTTGCACAAATATGTTCAGTGTCCAAATAATATTCAGTCTTTTCCTTATAGGTTATCAGTGACAAAACTGGTAACTTGATGTCAGAACTTAAATGTTTTCTCATAAACATGAGGTCAAATTATCAATTTAGACAGAAATTAGAAAATATTTTGTTTGCTTTCAACAGTAGTTCTTAGTGGAAACTATTAGAGTTGGTAGATCACTGTTTAAAATGGATCTCTAGAGATTATGTGTGTTTTAGTTCCTGATGTCCATCAATCCATCATTCCCTTCTACTGCATGAGTGTGTTGTGTGTGTTGTGTGTGTGTTGTGTACATTAAAGTTTTTGGAGCAGCACTAATTTGTCTCCATCTGGTTCAGCTGTTAAGATCAAGAAACCAATTAAGACGAAGTTCCGGATGCCCGTCTTTAACTGGGTGGCCCTGAAACCCAATCAGATCAACGGGACCGTGTTCAACGAGATCGACGACGAGAGGATACTCGAGGTTAGACTCTCCTCTCACTCAGAAACACTTCCTCAAATCCTGCCTTATACCTGAAATAAAAAATCAAACAAAAGACGTCCTCGTTGTCTTTTAGGACCTAAATGTTGATGAATTTGAGGAGATGTTTAAGACTAAAGCTCAGGGCCCGCCAGTCGACCTCACTATAAATAAGCAGAAGGTCATCCAGAAGGGACCCAACAAGGTGACTCTGCTGGACTCCAACAGGGCAAAGAACCTGGCCATCACGCTGAGGAAAGTGGGCAAGACGTCTGAGGAGATCTGCAAGGCTATTCAGTTGTAAGTCAAAAAACAAGGCTGCTATTATGTTTTTCTTTGATTAGTTTCCTTCAAAATATTTCAAGCACGTCATTGTGGTCATCCAGGTTCGACCTGCGGACTCTGTCGGTGGACTTTGTGGAGTGCCTAATGCGCTTCCAGCCCACGGAGAACGAGATCAAAGTCCTGCGGCAGTTTGAGAAAGAGCGCAAACCTGTGGAAAGCCTGACGGACGAGGACCGCTTCATGATGCAGTTCAGCAAGATCGAGCGGCTCATGCAGAAGATGACCATCATGGCCTTCATCGGCAACTTCAGCGAAAGCGTCCAGATGCTCATGCCGGTAAGTAGATTCACCTCGGTGGTTTCTGATGACGCGGCTTCTGTTTTCCTGAAACTGTTGTCAATTTGCAGCAACTGCACGCCGTCATCGCAGCATCGATCTCCATCAAGTCATCACAGAAGTTAAAGAAGATTTTAGAGGTAATAAACATGAGGGCATTATATTGCATATGCTTACTTTCCTTTATGACCTTTGTTCACTTTGTTCTTCAGATCATCTTGGCACTTGGAAACTACATGAACAGCAGCAAAAGAGGAGCTGTGTATGGGTTTAAGCTGCAGAGTTTAGACCTGGTGAGTGGATTTCTTCTGCCTAAACGTTGAAGCTTTGTTTAGTTTCCGCTAAACGTTTGTTTTCTCTTCTACGCTCCTCGCAGCTGCTGGATACCAAGTCGACGGACCGTAAGATCACACTGCTGCATTATATTGCCAACATAATCAGGGAGAAATACCCACAAGTGTCTCTCTTCCACAACGAGTTACACTATGTTGAAAAAGCTGCTGCAGGTGAGCACGTAGAAGAGGACAGCATACTTTTTTGAAAGTTGTTGTTTTTTTTGTTACATGCTCGTTACTTGAAAGTGGGTTTATGGGATACATAAGGTGTCTGTGTTCACAGTGTCACTGGATAACGTCCTGCTGGATGTTAAGGAGCTGCAGAGAGGCATGGAGCTGACCAAAAGAGAGTACAGCATGCACGGCCACAACACCATGCTCAAAGACTTCATCACACACAACGAGAGCAAGCTGAAAAAGTTACAAGACGATGCCAAAATCGCACAGGTACAACGGCTGCACCTGACTTTGCTTTTGACGGCCATCACAATAAATCTGCTATTTGTTTAGTTATTTTTTTTTCCTTCTTAAAAAGGACGCTTATGACGAGGCTGTGAAATTCTTTGGGGAGAACTCGAAAACCACGCCGCCGTCTGTATTTTTCCCTGTGTTTGTGCGATTCGTTAAGGCCTATAGGGTAAGCTGGTCCTCGATTCATGTAAAATCAGCTGAGTTATGATTAGCTGCGGTGACAAACCTAATCAGTTGAATTAGACATCCAGTGATGAATTTCTGAGAGTTTCACTAAAATCTGTCCAGTGGTTTCTGACAACATTAATTAGTGTTGTACAGTTAGACTTTTTGGTATTTCTATGACAGATGTGTAATTTGTGTAATCTGTGGCTCCTCAGCAAGCGGAGGAAGACAATGAGCAGAAGAAGAGGCAGGAGCAGATGTTGATGGAGAAACTTCTAGAACAAGAAGCCATGATGGAGGAAGACCAAAAGGTAATCCAGCTTGACTTCCTTTCCTCCAGCTTCTCTTCTTCCTTTAGATTCCTGCTCGCAGGATTAGCCGAGCACCACCCGCCCGCTGTTCACCAAGCTTTTACAGTCGAACGTCCTGCTGAGCAACATCACTTAGGATCACTTATGATTCTGTTAACTCACAGATGAACCAGAATGAAAGGATGTGTGGGGACAAAACCACGTTTGAGCATCTTTGTAGCTTTTTAAAATAACCCCTTCTTGGTTTCAGTCTCCGTCCCATAAAAACAAGCGGCAGCAGCAGGAGCTCATCCAGGAGCTGCGGAGGAAACAGGTGAAAGACAGCCGCCACGTCTACGAAGGCAAAGACGGAGCCATCGAGGACATCATCACAGGTAACGTCACCCAAACCTGATTATGATCATACACACGTGTGCTCTGCATGAAGGATCACTCATGCTGTCAAACCAGCCTTGAACAAGGGGACTCTAAACCAACTAACATGACTTCAGCTCTGACAACACAATGTTTTACAGGAAGAGTGCAAACAGGCTTCTGTTATGTTGCCTTTATTACAAGGCCGTAGTAAGTAGGGGTGTGGATGGTGCTACAGCACCACTTAATGGATGCCAGAGGACATGCATGTTCGTTTCATTTCTGTGTGGTAATCCAGTATAATACTCTTCATGCGGGTGTTTATGGTCATGCAACAAATTCTCATGTCTGTGCTGCATTAATAACATTTAGGATCTAAAACAATTAATAAGACTACATTCTTTATTTTTATTTACTACATTTTTTTGTAATTGGGTTACAGATATTGCTTTCAGATGTTTGTTTTTTTTCCACTTTGGATCTGGATGCTGTTGTTCGGTATCTGCTCAGGAGCTAACCGATTCTAAGCCCTGTCGAAGACTTTGCTTTTCTCATACTGTGTTTGTCTTGTTTTTGTCCCGGCTGTTTGTCGTCCTCAATGCAGTGCTGAAGACCGTGCCCTTTACCGCCCGCACCGCCAAGCGCGGCTCTCGGTTCTTCTGCGAGCCCGCTCTCAATGAGGAGCACCATTACTAAAGCTTATAGCTCTGTGTCTCTTCTCAAAGGTTGCTGGAACAAAACGTTTGCATCTTTGTTTCACCCCCCCCCACCCCCACCCCCACCCCTCCACCTTCCCCACCCCACCCCCCTACTGCATGCCTCGTCACACTCCGTTTCTTTTAACGGTTATGTTGACACTGTGGACAGCACACACACTTACATATGCCTGTGTGTGTGTTTATTTTGGTTTTTTTTTGAGCATGACAAAATGTTTGGGATCATGTTTCTCTCTGTCCACCTGCATGAAAGTGTGATACTCACCTTCATCATCATCATCTCATCAGCCATGGCAGATAATAATGTCACAGGGAGAGGGAGCTGTTTTTTGTCTTGTAAGAAAAGTCAGGCTGTGTGCTGCCATCTAGTGGTCATCCATGTAATGTGGTCAGCATGTTGCAGCCCAGTCTTGTAATATACAGTTTCAGTATATACAAGCTCCGTTTATGTTTAAGTGACTGTGGCATTATAACTTGCTTCTTCATGTGTTCGTTATAATGTATCATTAATGCTGCTGATGCTCGTTCTCGCATGCCGATTGCCTAAACCCTGCTGCATTCCCATAATGCAATCCTGCTCTCTAAGTCCATATGCTGTGCTTGATCCTGCCGTCTGCAGACAGGTCACTTCTGTCTGTCACCTGGTGTCTGGCTTTCTGCGTGGCGTGTTACCAACGCCTGTGTGTGTGTGTGTGTTACTAACAAGCTGATGGGTTGTTTTGCTATAATTTTGTTCTGTTTTCAGCTTATTAACTGATTGGTAGTCAGTGTTTTCCTGGCTGCTTGCATGCTGTTTTTTTCCCCATGGTGCTGATAATCTTAACCTCGCTGTTTGTCTGGAGTCTTTAAAAAAATAATTTGAATATTTACAGTTCTGAACTGGAGGTTTCCTCCCTGCTGGTAGCCACTTTGCAAAGCAGTTTGGGTCTAGTAACAGAAAAAGAAAAGAAAACAAAAAAAAACAGAGCTTCAATCATCTTTTTGCAGGTTGAACCAGTTAACATCCTTCAGCTCTGTCCTCTCTCACCCTGCTCTGGCCTTTTTCCACATTCAGCCTCCTGCTTTACTCTCGCAGCATTCCCTTAGCAAAGCCAGCGTGAACATTTGGTGCCGACATGCTCCGCTCAGCCACCTCTTCCATTTTTAATCGTCACTTTGTTTTTGTCTTTTTTTTTATCCAGAACTGAAGAAGAATAATATTACTAAATTTCCCAATGTCTACTTGAGGGTAAGGAAGTCCTCCAGTAGCACCCCTGTAGTGGTGGATGTGTCTCAGACCTGGCAAGCATTTCTTTATTACCTCCCTTTTTTCGTTTTGCAGTTCTATAAAAACTATTTTGGACCACAGAGCACTATATGTGCCTGTTTGTATGTTTAGACCTCACGCTGCTTTGAAAGTTAGGCTACCAGCACTCCTAAACATGTGGGCTCATTGAAAACGAAACCAAGATGATGACTTGTCTCTTGTCCATCATCCAATCCTTTCCTTCACCACTCTTTCCAGATTTAAGGAATCAGCCGTACAGACGAGCGGACGCCGTGCGGAGGAGCGTCAGGAAACGCTTCGACGATCCAACCCTGCGGCCGGCGAACAATGGCGAAATGGTCATGTGACGAGGGAACAGTGCACGTGCAGTGGGAGGGAGGGATGCAGGCGAAGAATGGAGTGGAAGGAAGTGAGTGATGGAGGAAAGATATCAGGTGTTTGTAGCAACTATTGAGGAGATGACTATATATTAAATACGTGTGTGCTGAAGTAGCAGAATTTACAATGAAGGAGTGGGAATGTGTACGGGACTGAATTCAAAGTGTCATAAAAGTTGAATCGAAACAACTTAAAGCCAAGTGCCTGAACTTATGTTTGTAATGTCTGTCCTTTTTTATTAACTCGACTTAAAGCAATACAACTTGAGCTGGCTTTAAAGTTAAAATGTGTAAAACTGGACTTGCAGCATCTTTAGGAGCCACACGCAAACTTGTCTCCCTGGAATGTACGGGAACTTTTCCCCTTCAGCTGTTTTAAAAATGACATTTTAATGAGAAGTTTGACAAAATGCATTCTGGTGCTTTTCATCCTTCCTCTTTAAATGTATGCACAAACCCCACCCCACCCCGAGCATTTTGCAAAACTTTTTTGGTTCTGTACTAAAAGGGGAGAATAACTGGCATGAAGAAAGAAAAAAACTTTTTTAAAAAACTATATATTTATACTATGTTTAAAAAAAAGTTATTACATTTGACCAGTCTAATGTGAAATGTTTGTTGTTACTATAAACGATGGGTCAAGTCTGAATTTGTAGCTTTTAATCAATAATTGAGTGTTTACCTAAAAAAAAAAATCAATTTAAATTTGTGGATACTTCTGTAGCTGCACTGTTTTTTTTTTGTTTTTTTGTGGTTTTGGGAACAAAAATAGAGGATGCCTTTAAAAGCAACATGAGCAGGAAAGTTCAGCTTCCTTCACTAAACCTAATGTTTTTAAATGTTTGTGATAATCCGGTCTTATATTTCACTTTACTGTAATTATAATGTAAAGAATTTACCACTAAAACTAATCATGTTCTCATCTCGTGATTAAAAGTACACAACATAAAGGGTTCTTGTTGTACAGATATTTTCCTACAAACTGTTGGGACCTTGTTTTTTAACTTGCATTACCAGGTGGTTAATATTGTACATAATGTTTAAACAGGTTTTCGTTGCTTTGTGCGATACATCTTGAATGTTATTTTAACTTATAGTTTTTGTATATTTAATAAAGCCAAATGCAGCCAGAAATCTACCGTAGTGTCTCATTAGATGTTCACTAGTGTGCAGGAAGCAGAGGGTCAGTGTGTTTTTATGTCGTCGCAACAAATCAAATTTCAGTGTCCCGCCCCCCCCCCCGTGTGATAAAGTAACGGTTGCATCTTAGTTTACTCGCAGTTACTCCTCCCCCCAGGCCCGTTCTGCTTCGTCGTCTCTAACTCCGTGTCTCAAACTGGGTAATGCTGGCTTTTTTTTTTCTCACCACAAATGTATTTTCAATGATGTTTAAAAAAAATTTCTTAAATTTGATAGATTTTCAAAGATCTAATAAACTATTTACACTGAATCTAACATTCTGTTGTCGCTTCTTCCTTTGCAAAAGAAAATATATTAAACACGCTGAGCGTTACGAAGACATTGAGCAAGGTTTTTTGTTGCTTTTCTAGTAAATTTGTATGGAGAAAGATAATACTTCTAAACTAAAATGTCTGCCATTCTGGTTGCTCGTATTTTTAATCATTGTGTATTTAATGATCTTTTTAAATTTGTTTTAAGTTCACCTCAAACTGCAGGAGTATTTTATGTTCCCTCCTAAAGCTTTTGTCTAAACCAGGCAAGTTTCTTCACTGACCTTTCTATTTTAGTTTTTTTCATGGCTGCCACCTGGATCCTTTCAGGAAATACTGCTCCACTGTTTCCTAAACTGGTGAAGCCTCTTTAAACTTAAACTTTCCTAAAGTTAAGTCAGCACACTGTTGGTTTTAAAGATGGAAATTGGTTATTCAAGTTATTGACAAATCAAATGTCCTGATGAAAGCCCAATTTATTGAAACAGTATATTTACTTAGGCAATTTGTAGTTTGGTTGAAGATATCCTACCTTGGAAGACCTAAAATAGATCATGAATGAGAGTAACTTTAAAATAAGCTTTTAATTCAAATAAAAATGAACAATGGAAAAACAATTACAGCCAGCTAATGAAAATACTCAAAGCTAACAACAGACCGCTGGATGCTTACAAACTGAACATGAGTTTCCTGATATCAAATTAGTCACATGTATGAACAGTATGTTAGTGCACCCCTTCTAAAATCAGCACGAGGTGTTTTCTCATTCAGCAAAGAGTGAACAGCACAGTCTGCTGAGCCTGCAGGGAATGCATCTTTGTTGAAGTGTACAAATAATAATAAAAAAAATAAAGATCAATAGAAGTATCATCAAGGCGCATCCAGCTGTTCCAATAAAGTTCTTCTTCTTTTCTCCAGCTCTCCTTCACTCAGCTCACTGCCTGATGTATCCCAGCCACCCTGAATATAAAAACAGTCAGGGGGTTAAGAGGAGCTTTAGTGCCTTGGTGTCTGAAGGAATTGGCTAGCAGCATGTTCGGGTTTAAAGAAACAACAGTAAAAACTCACCTCCTCTTTGGCTGCTTTCTTCTTCGGAGATTTCTGTTTGGATTCCGAGCGAGATTTCCCTCGAGACTTGTCGTTTTCTTTATCCTTCTCAGAGTCCCTCTCACGCTTCCCTTCACGCTCTCGTCTTTTCTTCTCGCCGTCAGAGTCTGGCGAACCCTGTTTGTCATAGTTATAGTCAGAGGATGAGCAGACTACACGCTGTTGATTCATTAAATGTACAAAGTGAGTGTACGTACAGACTTGTGGCGTCTCCTCTTGCCCTTCTTCTTATGCTTTTTGGATTTTTTATAGCTTCTCTCTAGTTTCGGACAGAAAGTGTCTGTAAACAAGCGGCTGCATTTCTGCCATAAACTGATCCAATGACAAGTGAAAAACACCAACCAGATTCTCCACTAGATGAGCGTTCTGAGGGCGACTTTGACGGCGACTTCTTCTTCTTCTTATGGTACTCCTCTTCCTCAGACTCCGAGGCCTTTTTTAAGAGAAAATCAGAAAGATAAAATGATCACCGGGTTTCGTGGAGTTCAAAAACCTTTGTCCGCCTTTAAGAACTACTAACCGATCGAGAGCGAGATCGTTTCCTGTGGTGCTTCTTGGACTTCTTTGAGTGCTTTTTCGTTTTGGAGTGGTGATGCTGGCATTCGTGCTGAAAGATACAAACAAACTGCTAAACATCGCCACCGTTAGGCCTGTCACGATAGCAAATTTTGCTGAACGATTAATTGTCTCAAAAATTATTGCGATAAACGATAGTATTGTT
>JAVKLF010000132.1:7639306-7651443 GCA_034783495.1 Millerichthys robustus
GCGTCATCAATAGAAAGAGAAAAATACAGGCAGAGACGATATAGCCGATAAATTAAATGACGTCGATAGGTTTTTTTAATCGTGCGATTAATTGATTCATCGTTTATCGCGACAGGCCTAGCCACCGTTGAGGCTGATAACTCCCACCGACCTCATAACAGCCTTACCTCCAAGACGTGCATAAAGTCTTTGAATATTCTCTTCCTCTCCGACTCCAGCGTCACGTCTTCAAAAGCAGGCTCTTTCAGGAATCTTTCTCTGGCCTGAAAGGGTTAAAAGTCTCTCATCACAAACCATTAAATATGCTGGAGGTCAGTATAAACAGAAAAATGTTGGTGTGTACGTACTTCCTCCCATGTAACCTCTGGCTCCAGAGGCGGTGTGGCCTGCTTCAGCATGTTTTTAAAAGCAGCTTCTTTTCTTTTCATCTTGCGGGCCTCCTCCTTTTCTCTCTCCCTCTCTCTGGCTTCAGCTTTCTCCAGTAACTGTTCAGAAAAAAAAAGGTTGGAAATGGTTCATTTTATAAATATAAAACAAATCATGTTCTGGAGTTAATGCCTCCAATACCTTATGGTTTGAAATCTATAGAACAGTGAAAACAAGTTTCTATACTGACACAAAACACAAACACACAAAAATAACTGACATTTTTCATTAATTCACAGTAATCGTGTTTTAAATTACTTGATTCTTTTAGCTGTTAAAAGCTCTGCATGTTTGTTTGAAAATGAGTGGATTTAAAAACATGATGTGGTATAAATAAATATTTTCTCAACATTAATGAAGGTCGTCAGTTCATAAATTTGAGTCTTACGCTGTTAAAAGCTAGCTTTATATTTCCAGCATCCAGCGTGGTGGCTCTCTTGTCTGAACTGATTACTGATCCAAAGTCATCAAAGCTGGTGTTGACTTCAACTGAGAATCCTTTATCCTGAAGACAGACAGAAAACCGGCTGATCAACAGGTTGGATAATCAGACAAACATACAACCCTCAGACCTAGGCTCTTTGAGTCTAAGAAATATGGTCCAGATTACAACTTCAGCCAAATAGATTTTTCATAATCTAACCTTGAGGATGTCTTTGATTATTCTTTTTTCATCATGGTAACGAGCTTTCAAGTCTTCAACATAGAATTTGAAGAGGTCCAAAGGAGTGGAACCTGCAGAAAAGGCACAATAATAAAAAACCTAGGGCAGCTTTGCTATAACTTATATTCTGTATACTGTCAGCTGCCTTTATTTCTGTCTTCATGACATGTGCACGTGTTTCAGGTCTTTGAGCTCACGCGTGTGGTCATGTGTGACGGGTCCAGATCTCATACCAGGCTGGCCCAACATGTTGGCAAAACGCATGTCAGAGCTCAGGGTCGGGTACATCTCCATCCAAGAGGACATGGAGTGAAGTTGGCCGTGGTCGTGGAGCTCGTCCAGAAATTTCTGAAGAACAAAATATGAAACTCATATTTTAAAATCTGAAGTTTACAGGATGATTTAGGACGTCTTGGATACACATGCCTGGAAGGACTCTCTGTTTTTACGCTGTCGTCGTCTTTCTCTGAGAAGAGTCTTTTGCTTGTCCTCTTCCTCCTCTTTCTCCAGGGCTCGGATGTGCTCCTCAAAACAAATGAGGGCATCTTCTTTATCCATATCTGTCAGCACATAACGACACCGTCAAAACATATTAAAACTACTGCGGAAAAACAGATTAACTGTGGTCTTCTTACTCTGCAGCTCCTCATCCTCAGCAAACGTGGGGTTGTCCAGCAGATACTGCTGAGCTTCAGACCAGGTGGTCCGGTACGTCACATTAGCCATGTTGTCCAGAATGTTCTTTAAAGCTTCCCAGTTCCTTTTTCTTAGCTGCTTTGCTTGCTCCTGCATGAAAAATGAAATAGTTGTACTCACTGTTCTGTGGTGAAAATCATTTTGATGTGCTGTGAAACAAACCTTCTCTTTTTTAGCAAGGTAGAACAACACATCCTCGTAGATCTCCAGCCTGTCTCTCTCAGGAACGCAACTCCACACTTCGAGCTCGTTAAACATTTGTTCTGCTTTCCTGGATTGAAAGGGAGACAAATGGAAGGTTTGGAATGTTTGGACACAAAAGCCCACATGAGGGCAGTGTTTCACAGGCCAAATGTTGCTTTCTCACATTTTTTTTCTTGCTCCTCTATACAAGTCATCACACGCAGACTTTAAGAAAATCTAAATAAATTCTATAAAATGTTAAAAACAACTTTTGCTAAAACGTGTAAACTAGTTTTTGTAATGTCTGCAGAAAACACTTTCTTTGCTGCATTGATATTAAGAGCCGGCAGCTTTGATCAACAACAGTGAAATAAATGAAATAGACACACAGCCCTGCCATCACTCTCAAACCGCCTGTTGTGTCATCCCAGATTACAAGCTGGTGCCAGCAGAACTCTGAAACCGGCTCGCTGTCAAGGTCACGAGTCGATTGGCCCATCATGACGACTTTCACCCAAATGTTTACCCAAAAATACTCAAAACTGGAAGTTACAAGAAGCACCAAGAAACAAATTTACAACATTTAAAATTTATAAACCACTCTTAAGTGCATGTTTAAAAGAATCCCATCTGCATATATACTACAATATAATGATTTATATTTAATAATCAAGATGTTGTTCTGAGTTGTTCATTCTAGTGTCTTAAAATTGTGAAAAAGATAAAGGCTGTATGGTTCTCTTATATTCAGATAAAAGAAGGGATGAAAAACTTCAGATCAAACTGTTTGAATCATTTCCTTATGTCTGAATGGGTTTTGGTGGAAACTAATTCAGCTGTATTAGACTGAAGTCTTCAGATCAGAGAAGGTTAAGTGGAACTGAATGGCACAGCAGTGTAAACCGTAGATGACCTTTAATCGATTCGGTCCGCATCGTCCAACTGAGAGTGCCAGAGTGCCACAAATCAATTCACAAACAAACACGCATGCAAAACGAATCATTGCAGCTTTTACTTGTATCTAGTGGTTGATGTCATCTTCTCATGGTTCTCCAAGAACCTCTGGAACGTCTCTTTGGACTCCTTGTATTTAATTCGGGCCTCCTCCTTTTCCTCCTTCTCTGTTTGGACTTTGTAGGCATTGAAGGCCTGCTTCTTCTCGCTCAGCTTAGGAAGTGCACTGTGGGTGGAAAAATCAAAGTTAAGATGAAGCTCGTTTTCTCTATGAAGCACAGTAAATGAAACTAAATATTAAATTCTACCTGTAGCGAGGATCGTTAATGATCAGTTTCATGGCCTGTTCCCAAGAGGAGTTTGACGCCACACCCTACACAACGGAGGAAAAAATAAGGAGTATATATGAAACTTGTAAACATACGTTTTGTTTTTTGAGGGTAAAACAATCAAATAAAATAAAATCTTGTCTGTTTTTGTTGCTTTGAGTCAAAACATTTTTGTAATAACTAATTAGCTCCATGTTAGGAAGAGTGTGATTAGGCAATAATTTTAAAAAGTACCGCTAAAGACTTATATAAACACCCTTTCTTTCAATTGCGTCACCCAGAAGTGACTCTTCATCCATTATGAACTGATTCCACCTCACTCCTCTGTCTTGTCACTTGTCAGTTACTCCAACTCAGTGAGGCATGCCACTTTCTCTCAGTGTCTTAATCCCAGCCAACCCCCACTCTGCCTGTGATCCAATAAAGTTAATCACAAAGACAGACCCATTAAGATCTTGAAGAAAATGGCAAGCAATCTCAAAGGAGAGCTTTGTGCACAAAATTTAGGAGGGCCTAAATATAGTAACATTCTAGGTGTGTGGCGGCCTTGCAGCTGAAAACACAACACGTCCACAGCAACGGGAGGTGAGCTTAACACACCTCCCAGGGGCTGAAGAGAGAAAGAGGGGGATTAGATCAAGATCCAGATGCAAAGGGCGTGATGAGAAACACGAGCATCAGCAGACAAGGAGGGAGCGAAAATATCCTGGAGTTCACATCTTGTGAACGCCACGTTTACAAACATCTGAAGCTTAAAAATTAGGATGGCACATTTAACAAATTATCCCTGTTATGTGCAACATCCCTACACATGTATAAAACCGCTTCACAATGAGCCTCTGAAAATATCTGCTGGCCACCTGCTGATCAGCGACAGTCTGACTCACCTTTTCCTTCAGCAGCTCCTTGAAGGCCTGCTTGGCTTCCTCTTTTGTGTTCCACTTGTAGACTTTCTTCAGAGGTTCTGGCCGTTCCTCTTTGACTTCAACACTGAGAACAAAGAAAACGGGACTAGATGAGCTTGAGACGAGAGGATGAGAAGTAGCATCAAAGGTAAAACACTTAAAATGTGACAAAATAAGCCAATTCCACAGCTCAATAATGTGGTGAAGTAGTCTGAAGACAGGAAGTCAGGTTGATAAACCTGCAAGTTTAAATTTAAGACACATCAAAGCAGAACCCTCTGTTCAACTTTAACTGTTTATCTGCATAGCAGCAGGGTCTAAATTAAGTAACTATTCATGATTTATAACTAGTCGATTGTAGTTTAACTCTGTTGTTGAAAAAATTAAAATCAAAGTGATTCTTGTGTGTTCCTCTTCAAACGTTTTTGCAAGCTAAAGTACAATTTCATGTTCTACTCATACTGGATTATAAAAAAATGCTGATGATTTCCATTTTACAACATGTTGTGTCCATGTGTGATGTGAAAGGACATGACAGCAGGTATAAAACTGAAATATTTTGGAATAATGTGGTCACATCCAATCTGTTTTCTATTTTATACATTGAATAAACCATACCGTCTGCATCTATATTTTCCCCTCTGGCTTGTATTACTAATTATCCATGTATACTCCTGGTGTGAATTGCAGAGGGGCACAGATTTTTTCTCTCAGATATATCAGTAAATAACAAATTGGTTTGTGATGCTCAAACCATTAAAAAAATATGGTTGAAACTTAAAAAGTTATGTATTTCTGGGAAAATATGGCAATTTTCTGTCAAATTAAAACCACCACCATATCACAACTAAATATTAATCGTGTCCATACTGGCAGCGGTAGAATGTGAGCAATAAAAGTTGACCTCATACGGTAGAATTGTCAAATTACAAGGAAAAAATGGAAACATGACCAGATGCTTTTTGAACGATTTTCTCAACTATTATTTATAAGCCGGTGAAAACTCCATATTAATGTTACAGCAAATAAACAGCATTGCAGCTCTTTCTGAGCAATGTCAAGTTGGGGGGGTGGGTGGGTGTCGAAAACAGCCCACTCCTGGTCCGCCTTTATGCAGCAAAGCAGGCTAGTAACAGACGCAAAACAGTGGACGTGAAACTGTATGTTTGCGTAGTAGATCAATATTATGAGGAGGTGATGACAGATGGTCTTGTGCAACCATCTGATTGCAAGAATAACCCCCAAATTTTTGCCTATTTGTTTAATGAAAGAGCCAAACGAGTCTTAACAGATTCTGAAAGAAACAGCAGATAACTTTTTCATCAGTATGTGTAAAAGGCTTTGCCTTGTGAAAACCAGTTAGTGGATAAACAGCACTACAGGCCAAAGGAAAAGGAGATTTACATTTTATTTGAAGGTGAACTTTGTTTTTAAAATAAGGGTCATAATTGTTTACCTGGCTGTGCTCTCAGTGACGACTGCACTCTCGGAGGACGTCACAGGTGCTTCTGCAGTCTTGACCTCAGCTGTTTGATTCATGGTCACCTGGGACGGTGGTTCCTCTGAGACTACCACTGCTGCAGTTTCCACCTCCATTACTGTCGCCATAGAGGCTGTATTGTCGACTTGAACAGCAGGAGCTGCAGTTGTTCCAGGGGCCACGGCCTCTATAGTTCTGAAATAAAACCAAGTTGATAAATTTGTGCCCTTTGTTCACAGAACATAGAAATAGTTTGCAATAAATTTAAATATATTTCAATAAACAGTGGAGATGTGAAGCATAGTAAAAGGCAAAAAAATCCAAAAACAATTGTTACCCATTCTCCTCTGCTTTGATCATAGCTGGAAAAATAAGAGAGACATCAAAATCAAGGTCCTGCTTTCATCTTAAAACTAATTACAAATAAGTGACCAACATATAGATCAATGCACCCAGTAGACACACACATTCATCTATTTGAGGTTGTGCATCAGTGGTCCCCTAACCCATGCATGCACTGTGTCACTGACTCAACGTACCAGCAGACTGCTGTTTAAAACTTATGCATGACTCAATCTGAAGGATCAGACGACTTGTATCATGCACTGACTTGACAACATGGGGCAGAAGTTGTTTACCTTCCAGATCTTCTAGCTCTTTGGGTTTGGTCCATCTGGACTCCTTTGTCTGAGAGTTATAGTAATAAGGCTTCCCTGTGTCGGATTTGTACTCTTTCCATGGACATTTTGAAAGCAATTGCTACAAAAAAAATTGTGAAAAATCAGGATCCATGCATTACATAGTTAAAAAAAAATCTATGCATTTACAATAAAATTAAATATATTTAGCATTTCAGCTGTTTTTCCTAAAACAATGTAAGGACAAATTATTACATTTAAAACAAAGAAACAAAGGATCTGCCTAAATCTGGTATATTTATAGTTTAACGACTGGAATTATTTTTAAGTGCCAAGTAAAAAAAACCAAAACAAACTTAACATAAACTCTTAATTTGTGCAAAACTTATACAAATGAGAAATGTTTGTACCTCTGCTGGAGATTTGAGTTCATCTGGCTTCTCCCATGTGGATTGTTTTGTATCAGTATTGTAATAATAGGTCTTCCCGTCTAGTGATTTGTGTTCTGTCCACAAGGACTTCTACCGCAAACAAACAAAAAGAATCAACACACAAACACTAGAAAAAGGCTATTTATCTATGAATTTAAAAAAAGACTTAAAATGGCTTTATCTGGTTGTAAAAGTATTTTTGTTTCAAATGTGTGCAAACCTTTTTTGGCTGTTCTTCCTGTGGCGAACCATTTGTAGTACTCTGCAAAAACAAGAGAAATAGATTAAAGGAATGAAACTGACGCTGAAGTACCAAGATACAAGACATCAACATTGCCAAAACTGCTCTGAAGACAGCAGTGATAAACTTACGGTAGTTCCAGGTGCTGCTACTGTAAGGACAACGGCAAAAAACAATCAGATATTGCAGCCGTAACGAAAGCAAAATAAGAAAGTAAGTTATTTGTAAAGACCTTACCTGTGGAATCAACACCAGGCTATAAAGAGAAAATATATTTGAGTTATTTACACAAAAACACTGACAACTTTTAACCAAAAAAAGAGAATGTACATAACTATACAGCCTCAATATGTAAACAAATGTTAACTTTAAATTTCCTAAAAAAGGCAGATTATTTTTCACATCTATTCCCTGTCTATAAAGGAGTTACTTGGCTGTGTGAAGGTTTTATTTAGCATTTAACAGATTGAATTTATTTTTAAGATGTGTGAAGAAGAGCCCTCAGAAACATACTGGTCCTGTTGGTTGTGCAGCTGCAGCTGGGATGCGAGGGGGTATCATCATTCCTGGCATCATGGGCGGCATCATGCCTGGCATCTAAAAAAAGAAGCGTCGTGAAATATTCATCTGGCTTTTTTTTCTTACCAACTAGTGAAGGCGCAAGTATTAAGACACAGTGTGAAGAGGGGGTGTCAGCTTTAGAGGGCTGCATGTAGCTTGGGAGAGAAGGTGAGACCAAAGATGAACATGCCGTTCTTTGTGTGAATACACAGCCTGTAGTATTATTGTGTTTTAGAACAACTTTTGTGCAATCTCAAATGAATCATCTTCTAATTTAAAACATTTTTTTTGTTAAACATTGTTTTATTTTACAATAACAGCTGATTTGTTCTTCTTAGAACAAGCAAATAAAAGTTACAAATGCACCAAAACTAACAAAATTAGGTCTGAAGTTTTAAAATTGGTCACCATAGATCCTGCAACTTTTAGCTACAATGACTCTATTCTGAAAACTAATAAAATAATTTACCAAAACCAACTTTAGATGAAACGATTTTCATTCATCATCAAAACCTTTTTAAGTCTACTCCATTTTTAAGGCAAAACAAGAATAAAGACTCCAAATTTAGACATTTGATCTCACAAGATTGGAAGAAAAACATACCTGTCCCATTGGTGGTGCAGCCATTGGTGGCATTATGCCAGGGGGCATTATACCTGGTGGCATTGGAGTCATGCTTGGCGGTCGCTGTGCCATGGGAATCATGGGAGGGTAGTGGGGCGGTATTCCTGGTGGCGCCATCTAGCCAAAAAAAAAGCAAATGAGAGAGTGTGTATTTTTGTAAAATAAATGTATTAAATAAACTGTGGACTACAATCTAACTGGAAACATTTACTAAGAAGAAAAAACTTGAATTGCTGTGCACACCTCTCACAGTGACTTACATATGGGGGAGGTATTGCTGCAGGGGCTACAGCTGGATAAGATGCTGCTTGGCTCTGCCCAGCACTAGTCTCTGATGAAGACTGCAGACAGCAAACAACAGCACAAAAAGTTAGGTTACAAACAACACAAGTGGAATGGGCAATTAATAGTTCTTTAGGGCAGCACAATATATCAGTATTGGTGCTGGACATTTGGTAATTACTGTTATTACATAAATTTAATTTACTATACAAATTTAGTTATATTTCAATTGAACTCACTTGCAGATGAACTGAGATGTATAAATCATAACAGGATCACACTTCTAACAGAAACCTGTCTATAGATTTGTTAAATGTTTCTCTTGCAGTTTGTTTTCCAGGTTTGATTTTAAATGAACTTATTTCATATTGGTGTATACATTTTTCAGCTTATCTAAAGAAATGATATTTAAACAAGTAAATGTAAAAATCTTTTGATGTGTGATAACATCATTTTAGGTGCTCAAGCATTTAGAAACAGTCAGAAAAATAATTAACTTTAGCTTCAAGCAAACTTTTTTTATTTTAAATACATAACTTTGTATGATATATACACATTTTTGTGTACATATTGGTAGCTTTTCCATATCAATATCATAAATACTAATCTTTTAGAGATATTATATAAACTCTAAATAACAAAAAAAAACACTCTTGATGGGCTAATGGTAATAAATCGTTATAATAATAAAAATTAAAGAAAATGTATTTTAAAAAAACATTGAATAGGAAATAATGGGGTAATAAATACAGCTCTTCAGCTCACTCTGATCTTATATGAAATAAATAAAAATCTTTCATAATAGATTTTATGCTTTCTAAGAAAGACTCAACTGCTAGTCTCTTAATGAATGACTACAGGCTCCGTCTAAACTCCGGGAAAAAATAGTTAAACGAATGAGTAAACGCATTTAGGCCTATCCTAACCACAGGTTATCAACTATGCTAAATGTATAATATAGCTTAATGCAATACGAAGCAAAACTCGTATTAGTTTTCCTGGTATTCAAGCTATTTTAATAAAGCTTAAATCTTTCAGGTCATAGTCAGAGCCATGACAGCTAGTATAATACGCCGCTAATGCTAGCACGACATGCTAACCCGTGGTCTAAAGCAATCCAACGTTTTATTTCCCAATGAGACGTATTTTTATTAGAATGAGAACTAAACTACCATCTAAAGTTTTTTACATTTTCAACCGATATCGTTAATATTATTAAACTTTACTTTGAAGCGGCTAACACTCACCATGTTGGCGAGCACCTCTGAGAAATTTGAGCACCTCCCAATAACAAGCTCGACGATTGGTTCAAGTCGTGCATGACGTAAACAGGTTAAGATTTTAGAATTGCCAGTCTGCGTCGCAAATACGCATAAATGCGCAACGTACACGATTTGACTTGAGTTTTACAGGTAAGACAAAAACACAACACACATCAAGTCAGCGATGAGTGAACAAAACGTAATTTTAAAATTAAGAAAATACATACAAATATTATAGTGTATTAAATAAAAAGTATTTTGTAACAGTTTTGTGCAATTAAAAATCAGTTCTAAGACAGAGCGTTTTACAGTATGTGCATGCGCAAAATATTGTAAAGTACTGTGTAAAAGTCTTGAACTATCCAATTTTTTTTCTTAAATATTATCTGTTGGTTGGTTTGTTTACATTTTACTCTTTTCAGTCCTCTTTTTCTTTTATAAGAAATTATTTTGTGTTTTTATTTGTTGAGACAATTAACACTGACTATTTAAAACAGTATTTTAGTACCAACAAGATGATTTCAAGTGTTCTTAGTTATAATGCATCTCAAGTCCTGTTTCAGATCTTTCAGACATTGTTAATCTGCTGCACACTATGTTTGACTCCATCCATCCATCCATTATCTGCTTCTTCCTTTCAGGCTCACGGGGTCACTGATGCCCATAGCCAGCTGTCACAGTGCAAGTGGCAGGGTACACCCTGGACAGGTCTTCACGCTCTCACTCACACCTAGGGACAATTTAGAGTTTCCAATTAGCCTAATGGTCATGTTTTCGGACGGTGGGAGGAAACCGGAGTACCTGGGGAAAACCCACGCGAGCACGGAGAGAACATGCAAACTCAACCCAGAAATGCCTCCGGCCAGGATTTGATCCAGCGACCTTCTTGCTGGGAGGCATTAGCTCTACCAACTGAGCCACCGTGCCTGTTTGACTACATGTGTTTAGTTATTTATTTTTCAACCCAGACAGAAAAAAATGGGTACAAGAACTGGACAAAACATATGTGAATGCAGCCACATCTTAAAGAAAAGCTTTGAAAACTTTCAGAATTTTGTAGGAAATACATCTTCTTATTGAAAGATCACAAGATACTCTGTCTGCTCAGAAACTAAAATTTGCAAATTGCAATACCCTTACTAATTTAGTTTTAAATAAACCTCTCTTTTTCTTACAGTTACCCCATTAGCAGTTTAGAATACTGGAGATTATTCTTACACTAATTACAGAAGGTGATTCTCCTCACTTATCATAGATCTCAGGTGCCTATTTTATAGCTGTGATAGCTGGTGTTCAGATGCAGGTAATTACCTTAGTGTGTTGGGGATCATTGGGGAACCTGACTGGGATTTTCCAAATATTGGCTTCAGTGTCACAACTCTCTGGGCTCTGTAAATGGTTTGAATGAAAGTGGAAATTAAAAAGCAGTCACGCGTTTGCTCTATGGCCACAGTTATGACCTTTTCTGGTTCTTGTACTATTCATTCTTGTTACATGTTTTCTCCACACAACTAGGTTTGGGAGTAACAGTTAAGGTGGTTATTAAACCAGAAACAAGAGTGATAACACAAAGAAATATGCATTTTTCTTTTTTTCTTTCAGAATACATAGACATTATTAAAAATGTATTATTTAGAGACTGAAAGCAAGTGTATTTTACAATAGAAAAATAGATAATGTCTAGATAACCCATGTGCCTTTAAGTGCAATTGTTTGCTGGAGTCCCTGGGTTTTAGAGTGCTATTAAGGTGTGAAGCATGCAACAAAGAGCTGGGAGACGGATGAGCCCTCACTGGGGCCAGACTGCAATAAACTCTGATGCATTTCCTGACAAGAATGGAAGAATTCCCTATCCATTCTTTTAACAAGGCCAAAAAAAGAAACAGAAAAGTGGCTGTGAGTGATACTGATGGATTGATCTTCAGCATAATGGTGGGAGTCAGTCATCCAGAGAGCATCAAATGCAAACAGCAAAATGAGCCAATCTGCTTTTAAAATGGCTGACAGACAGACAGACAGACAGACAGACAGACAGACAGACAGACAGACAGACAGACAGACAGACAGACATACGTTCATAACAAAACTTACTGAAAACTGTTAATTAAACCAAAACAAAATTCTTCAATAAGTGGCCCTTAGAGGACATGTTGTGAAGGACTCTCAGCTACTACCACACTAAATTGTAGCAGAAAATCTAAAACTGACTGAGTTGTTTTGGTTTCTGCATTCACTAAGGTCACTTACCTGCAGCAGCCACCTTGAATAATATTGTTTTCAAAGTTTAATCAGTTTTAGATGTATAGTAGTTGTACTATACATCTAAAACTGATGATTAGGTATTTTGCTGACAGTATTAGTATTAAAATAATCTATTAAATGAATCTACACACACACACACACACACACACACACACACACACACACACACACACACACACACACACACACACACACACA
>JAVKLF010000132.1:7666602-7678267 GCA_034783495.1 Millerichthys robustus
TGATCTTTTGTGACAGCTGTGGAGATGTAAGGTGCAGCCCTGGTGGGCCGGGATGTCATTTTGCACACACACACACAGACTCTCTCTTTCTCTCTCGCTCTCTCTATAGCAGTCAAGATGCACCCCAACACACACTCTAAGCGCTTACTGAGCAAGAGCTGTTCTTTAAACTTCCCCAAAAATCACTGGAGTCAACTTGTTTGCTTTGTCACAAAAATATCACATGAACCCCTTGAATGAATTTTATTGAAATTTGATTAACTTATTTATTAGATGTACATCTTAAACTGATTAATATTAGGAATCAACCCTATACATGGTGGTCGCCACAGCTAATCTCTATTTGTGAACACATAAATCGCTTTAACTCTTCATTATAAATAGTACTGAGCAAGTCATAGTCAAATAAATTGGTTACTGATGTTACTAACAGAAAGTTATGGGTTCAAAACCCAGCTGGGGCTTTTCTGTGAAGAGTTGGCCTCTTAAATTTGAGGGTATTTTTTCCCCCGGGTACTGTAGTTATTACCACTGTCCAGATTGAATGTTTGTCTTTCTTCTTTTTTTAAATAATCCATCAATACACTCAACTAGACAATAAAAAAAGAATTCTACACCTCTAAATAGTGCTGCATTTATTGGAGTCTTTTGTTATAATGATACATTTCAGCTCATTAGTGTCCCTTTTCTCCTGTATCTGTTGCAGCTTTGGACTCTGTCACAAAAGGTCCTGTGGAGGCCACCTGCGGTCAAACAGACCTGAGCCATGGTCGCCGCTGCACGTGCCCCGAAGAGTGTCCTTACAGTGTGAAGGCACAGAGGAGAAACGGAGACACACGTCAAAGAGCAGAGATAAAACTTCAATGAATGCAGCTCAAACTGGACAAAGAAACCTGAAGAGGACGTTATCGGTGTGTCTTGTGGTTAAAAATAATCTGGATTTTTTTTTTAGATTTTTCACTGTTATTTCGACACATTGAGCTGTGAAATAACACAATAACATTGCTATGGCTCTCGCAGTGATTCTATGTGACACCAGCACTTTTATATGAGTGACATTTATGAATGTCATCCTGTTCAGCCAACACTAGAAGTCAGAAATGACTTCTCTGGAGCAGAGGATGATTTTGACACAGTGATTGATGCCTCTTTTTTTTGGACCAAATTTAAAATGATTTACTTATCTGACTGAATGGCTTTAATCTGTTTGTCTCTTTGTCCTCTGCTGTATGAGAAATCTGTCCTGTCTTTGCTTCTGCTTATCTATGCCCAGCAAAGTCTCCCCTTAACGCAATCTATTTTTGATTAAACATACTTAACTCCTGACTAATTGCTCTCTTTGATGAATGCCATTGTTATCCACTGTTGTAGGCAAAAGGGTGATCTGTCCATCTGTTAGCAAAATATCTCATGAAATGTTGAACAAATTTTAATAAAACTCTCAGAAAAAAATTCATTAGTTGTACATCTTTAACTAATCAACTTTTGGAATCTCTCCAATTACAAATGGCCACTTTAATAATTGACTTTAGCCTACTTAAAAAGGGATATAACTCAGTCAGTTTTACAGGTTTTGATTTTGAACTTTAACACATCTCGCAAGGTGTCAAAATATCACGACACTGCGCGTAACATCTTTCAAAAGGTTGAACCAAAATAGCTAAAACAGCATAAAATGATTTTTGGTTAAAAATTCTGGAAAGGCTTTTGGCAATATGCACTCCTTTGAGTTACTTTATGTTCCTTTAATACTAACACAAACTTTTTGATAACTTTAAATTGTTGGTATTATTGTTGATGTCACATTCTGTGCTGTGACTTTCGTTGAAACCTTTCTGTGGCATTAGGCTGCAGCGCGGTTTAAACAGAGGAAGTCAGAAATGTGACTGTAAAGAACCGGGCGATAATGGAGCCAGGCCTGAGGGAGGACGAGCTCGCAGCGCCATGAGAAGCAATTTGAGGCAGCTCAATAAGTCATGACCCTGTAGAGGTTTTATCATACAGGCGCTCGGTTTTACTTTCCCGTGGTGTGACAGAACCAGGAGGCGCACCATTAGGCTTGAATTCCCACATGTATGGGATCAGATCAAAACCGAGGAAGACTCTGCTCTCCCAGCAAAGTGAACTTTAGCTGCAGTTGATACTGCTAGCAGAATGGTTTCCAGAGAGAGTTTGAAAAAAAAAAGTGTTTATAAATTCTAAAACACACCACATGAACAGACGTGGAGAGTGTAAAAAATGTGTTGCTGTTATGAGAATTGGGTGGTGACATGCTATGTGCTGAGTAGTACAGAGACTGATTGCAGCTGACAGCTGGGGGCACAGGAGAGCGCCGCACAAGCAGGTAAGATGCTGCAGTTTGGCAGGTAGGTCCGATCTGTCACAGCTCATTTCTTCAGTTAAAGATGAAGAAAGTGCTTCTTATCAGTGCATCTTTGCTCAGTCAAGAGATTAGACTTTTGCATAAATGCTGAAATGGACTTTCTGAGTTTAAAAACCATCATAAATATTGATTTGATTTTTTTTGCAACCCTAAGATATTTGCCTTGTGGTACTCTGCAATCTGTTTCACTTTGTGTGAACTGATAAAACACTTGAGTGAGCAACACCTACTCTCTGTCCTCTAAGTCTCAGGAGAGCAAGGGACAGTCATGATGATGATGATGATGATGATGATGGCAGAAGTTTCCAAAGTTGAGTGTGTTAGACTTGAATGAACCAGATGTCAAACTAAGGTCTTCATGTCTTTTTTGAACTGACAGCAAGAGTTCAGCTTAGCTACTGTTTTTTTTTTGACATTTTCATACAAAAACGTGGCAAAAGAGTTGCAAGCCACTTTAAAATCTGGTGACTGTAGACTGTGGCTCCCTCTGAGCTCAATAATGAACCCAAGAGCCTAGGGAAGCAATGACCACAGACTAAACATTTGCTGGACCCCACACTAACACCCCCCTAGGCCATACAGTCTCCTCAGTTTTGAGGAGGAAATTTGAATTTCACTCTATGTGGAATTAGTAGAAGCTTATATCACATCACCATAATAAAACTCACCAAATCATTGGGATTTGTAGTTTTGGTCTGCCAGCTCCAATATCTTCAGCAGCTTCAATCTGTCCACCCCTTTGAAAACATTTTGGAGATGCTCCTGATTAAAATTAGCATGAACCAAGTGGAAGGACACAAACCAGGTGAGTGAAGGCAGTTAACTAAATAATGCATGTTTCCATTAAACACGAACCATCCCACAACACACACAAATGATAACTGTGGCCAGTTGAAGAAGGAAGAATTCATATGTATAGTGGTACAAAACACACAGTAGCTTAGTTTCATGCAGCACAGTGAAAAAGAAATGCTTCAAGTAACATTCTGCAATTAGCTGAATTTATCATTTTGTAACATGCCGACCATGAAACATTCTCCGTGTTTTTTATAGATTTTATGTGTTTGAACAGGTTTACACACTTTCATTCAGTTTTTAACCTCACTCAAGTCCCTGTTAAATGAGAACTGTTTGAATTTTTGTTTCAAACATTTTAACTTGATGTTCATCCAAGTATTATTTCACGAAAGTCATCAAAAATACCAAATTTTGTCTCAGCAAATATAAGGTAAGAACTCTAACTTTGTTGGATTTGGAAGGAAATCAGCATTGAAATGTTATCCTTGTGTAAAAAAAAAAGAAAAGAAAAGGAGGAGAACATTTTCATCTGAGTAGAACTCAGCAGCATAAATCAGATGTGTCGGCAGCGCAGGAGATGAGCTGTGGGAGAACAGGAGTAAATTAGGAGTAAAAGCAGAGAACAACGGCGCTTGCCTCGCTGCTGTTCAGGGCTTTTAGTCGCTATCCAGTTCATTGACTGGGCTTCAGATTAACAGCCAATCACACACGAGGGAGCCTGGACCTGAAAGCCTGTTTTAGCCCACAATCAACACCCCACAGATGCTGTCATGGTTGAGTACAGTTCACTTTCAGTCCATATAGGATAAAGTAAGCCGGTAGTGCACTGTTCTGTGCTACAAGCTTTTTTTTTGTTGTTTGTTTTTTTTCACCAGACTGCTGGTTCATGTTGACGTCGTGAGAAGTGATATATGTTTTTTTCCCCTTGCTTGACCCATAACGCTCTCTTCCTTTGGGAAAATATGTGAGAATACACTGTGACATCAGGCATTTCATGTATTTTTAATAACCTGGCTTGCTGCTTTGGGTCTGTGCAGAGTAACGGCCACACTACATTCCTGAATATGTCGACAGTAGAGACAACTGCTACTAAATTTCTCTAAGCACCAGTGAGTGACAGGAATGTAAAACCTTTGAGAACACAGTTCAGATTACCTCCAACAAAACTTGCCTATTTGTTTTCCAGTTTTATAAACCATTTCCTCCCAGACTCCTCAAAGTTGACCAGATTCCAGTCTGAGGATTTGTGCATTAGGCTCAGCACAATAAATGGTTAGGAACAGGCAGAAGACTGTGCTCAGCTGGGTATTTAACCCCCCCCCCCCACACACACACACACACACACACACACACATCTTCCTGTGTGCAATTTCCAGCACTCATTAATGAAAGCGGTTTCACAAAGCTGAAGAAAAGCCCTGCAGTGGGAAACAAAACTGTGTCGTGAAGTGTTAATGTTTTGCTGTTATCCTTTTACAGGGATAAATTAAAAATAGCATGCAGCTTATTGATTAGGGAATATTTGTTCTGTGCAGAAAGAAACAAAACAAAACTTAGATTATATTTCCTGTTAAATGAATTTACATTGAGTGTTTCAGCTCTCTGCTCCGAATCCAAACCTCCACAATCAAAAGGTTTCAGTATAAATAAATTATTGCTGACTTTGTGTGTTTCTCTAAATAAGGATTCGGTGCCTCAGATGACAGACATATTGTTGCTTATGTCTGAATGTGTTAGGTGATGTGGACGTGGAGGCTTTGATTTGTGTGCAAATTTATTCTGCGAGAAGTTTAAGTTTTTAACATATTCTTTCTCACCACTTTCTAATATGTGTCACTGCAGATTTTTTTTAAATGAGCTTTCAAAGGAAGTTAAACATAATTTAAAAAGTGTGACACGACTGTCCTGGATTAACATCGGTGTGTTCTGCGTACTTTGTGCAGTTTTACCCATTCATACATCAAAATGTTCAGCTCAGAAAGGGTTAAAGTTAGCTGTGATGTTTGGTTTTAGAATGTTTTTAATAAGTTTATTAGGATACCCAGTGTTTTACTTTTAACCAGCATTTGGCTACTGTTAGTCAGCCTTTAGTTCCTTTTAGCTTTTAGCAAGTGTTCTACTTTTAAGCTATTAGCTATGTTCAATATGCTTTAAGAACTGTAGCTTCAGAAAATTTCAACAAACTCAATCAAAACTTATCATTTACATTACATTTTTGCAGAAAAGGCTCTTTCTTTTGTTGCACTTCATCGTGTTAACTGTGTTGTTCATGTTGCTGCAGGAATGATTGAATCGACATCACAATGGATCTTTCCTGTCCCTAAAAGGGAGAAAGGCCACTTACTATTTGGCCATCTGTTGTTTCAAACACTGTAGATCATTTTGGCAGATTGCTTCAGTTTCTTAACATAAAGACCTCTAGTGTGGTCTAAGATGGTCAATCTGTCAGTCCTGCCAAGCATGTGGACGCCCATCAGAGGGAGAACGAGACCTTTGTCCAACTGAACACATGGCTCCTGAGAGTGGGAGGAGGGAGTCCAAAGGGTGAAGGACGTTTTAGAGAAAGTAATCTGGTTGTGGTTTTACTTAATTCAAAGCACAGATGGAAAACGAGTCCGCAGCATATTGCCTGATGGCTTCTTCTCCCTCTTCTTCCTCTGCGTCGACAAGACAAGTCGTTTCTGAAGCTCCTGGGGAGCTGGTAAACAGGTGAGCTGGGGGCAGAGCACGACAGATGTTGTGACAGAAGGAGGAAGGATATGAAAGGCTGCATGAATCAAAATCTGACCCCCCAAAAAGAAAAAAAAAAGCATAATTAAAGACCTATTCTTTAGAAGACTGCATCATGGCTTTCATGCCACAATTTTAGACCAAGATTATTTTAAGATAAAGTGACAGCTATCTTGGTCAAACCTCATGCAACACATCACACTCAGAGTTCAATATCTTTATCTTGGCTAAAGTTAATTAGCTGCATCTGTCATCTTAAATTAGATTGTCTCAAAAAGTGAATCAGTTAGATGTCTGTTACTTTCTTAAAGTTTAATAAAAATCTGTCTAGTGATTCATGAGATGTTTTGCAAACAGACAATCGGGGTTGTCCCCAGCAATTAACGCCAGTAGCATTAGGCATCTTAATCAATAGCACTTGGAGAAGCCTACCACACCAAACTTTAACACCATATCTGCCTCAATGTATGCTTTTTCTGAGGTCAGTCGACTGTGGCGGCCATCTTAAACTGGGTTGACTCCATAAACCAATTAGTGGTAATGTTTATCCAGTGATTATTTCTTGAAAGTTTTATTAAATAATATTTTATTTGCATTTTATTTTCATACTTTGATCAATAATGGAGAAACACCCAACGTCCCTACACATTTATAAATTCCCAAACCTTCAAAAATATTTTTACCACATTACAATCCACTTAGAGTAAACAACATTACCTGCTCTGAAAGTTTGGAAGAAAATAAGTGTGACAAAACATTTAAGTCTGAAGGAAAACCAAACTTTAATACTATGTTGTCAGGTTAAGAAGATGGAGGCGTCAGTCTTTCCCAAACAAAACCCACCCAGTCACCCGTTAAATAGAACATTTTGTTTGACAAAACATGCAGCAAACATTTCTGTCTCCATTGTGTCAGATCCACAATCTTTAACTGCTGCACCTGTCTGTCCAAGTCCTGGAAAAGGTCACATGTGCCTCGGAGTCCAGCTCAGGAAAAGGTTTATTTTTTAATTTTTTTTATCTTCTTTCAATAAATTGTACAAATCTGAAATTTAGGCTGTTTGATCATCGCGCGCCCCGTGAGTCCTTCATCCATCCATCAGTAGGCTCCAACAATCACCGCCTCCGTTTCTTTCGACGGTCTCCTGTCTGTTACCAGAAAGTTGATCATCCCCTCGGACTTTATGAGGAGGTTGCAGCCCAGGAAGAAGATGCCAAACACCACTGTGAGGGACAGAACGCACATGACGGCGATCTGGACCACCCGCATGATGAAGAGGCTCCTCTCATCCGGAGCGGTCGCCACAAAGCCGTCATCCGTCACCACGGAGGAGAAGTTGCAGCAGAACAACTCCTCTGTTTTGTTGAAGAGCCCGCTTTCTGTCTGGTTGAAGCCGGTGTGGTTCATCTCAACTACTTGCCTTCCTGTCTTTAAAAGTAAAATAAAATAAAACTTTCACGGATCCCTAAAGGTGTAGGAGAAGAGGGAGAATCTCAGTCCAGCAGGAACTGTCATCAAGTGAGGATGAGGAGCCGGGGATGAGTTGAAGAAGTTCCGCTCTTCTTCTTCTGGAGTTTAAAAATATGCCCCGGCTGCGCATCACTGAAGGTTTCATGCGCTACGGTGTCGGTCCCTGATCCAAATGATGGCACCGACCCCGCGGTTCAACACCCTGCCTGTCTGTGCGCAGGTGGACACGGTCAGAGCGCCACCATACGGCCCAAGACCGTCACTGTAGCCTTTATGATCCACATGGGGTGGGGCGGTACACAGGCAGGTGTTTGTTGCCTGCTGTGCACCGGAGGCGCAGCCAAAATGAGTTTAAAACATTTCAAGTGAGACAAGCATGTAACTTTATCTTGATTTATTAGAGGTTGGGGAGAAAATGTGTTTTCTGTAACATTGTGAATGATGCGTGACTTTGCTGACGTCTGAATTTAAGACAAGCAGGAAGGACTGTTGAAATGCCTTTAAAGCCAAACATTAATTGATTAATGGTTGAACTTTCAAAGCGGAAATCTTTGTAGAAAATGAAGAAAAACAAAAGGAGCAGAAGAAGACGTGAAAAAAAGCGGTCCGTGGTGAATTTGGACCCAGAATGAAGACTCAAGAAGCTCAGAAAATAAAATAGGCTACTTGATTTAAAACAAAACAAAAGGCTGACATGTCATCAAAAACTTACAAACTCGGGAGAACAACACGTGGCGTGAAGTGGAGACACCCGGGCTGATTGTTGATTGGGTACAGGTGAGAAAAGTTGACTAACTGAAAGGATAAATGAGAAACAGTTCAGGGAATACAGGAAACAGATCTCAAAACACAAGAAACATAAAGAGCAAAACCATTCCAACCAAACCAGAAAGTAAATCTATAATCTCACAGGACAGGACATTCAAAGACTAAAGATGTGCAAATGAGGACATGTAAACACTAAAAACACAGTGAGATATGAAAAGACAAAATTTACACACACAATCACAGTTATGTATTTCATCAGCACATAAAATGCAGGTAGGCCTATTAATGATTTTCAATTCATTACAGCTGATCTCAAAGATAATAATACAATTGTTAAAGAGACCATTCAGAGTCCGTAGCTACACACTGACCCTCTATATCCAAGTTATGATGATGCACTGAATGTTGAATGGATTATTTTATTATTTTGAAAGTTTCAAACAGACCAAGCACCACTGTGTGCTTCTCATTTTTAACAGCAGATGGCAGCATTGTTCAACTAGAGTAACAAAGAAGATATGGCTAAAGAATGTTTTGAATAAAGTGGTAAAACAACCTTGGACACATATTTTGGAGCATTTGTGTTCTCAGCTTAACAAACAGGACTAAATTATGCTTTTATTAAATACAAAGTGACAAATACTTATAAACTCACTGATAACTTGTTTGTTAATATTTTTTTAAATTTTAGAACAGCTCAACAGTTAAAATAATATACCACAGAATTCAAACAGAATGTGGCAAACAAACCATCTGAAATGAAGTAAATCTTGTTCGTGGTGCACGCGCCCTCAGCCTCTTCCTGAGTGAAGTAGCTGCCAGCCAATCAGAGAAGAGACACGCGCCAGCTGCAGGTCGGGCTGAGCCGAGGGTTAGATGTGGTGTGTGGTAGAGTATTATTATCTGTCCTCGTGCCCGTAACAGCCCACCTCACTTATGAAGCAGGTGCGCGCGGTAGAAACGCGTCTGTTTCCGACAGCTCGCGCACATTTAACGGAATAAAGAGCACCGGTCTAGACGATCCGCATCAACCGATCGACCATAACCACATCAAGGAGCCCAAACAGGTATCATGAGAGGCTTGGCTGGACGGACAGTCTCACTGGACTGTGGACTACCCTGTTCTGAGATGGACTGTAACTTAGGGGTCATTTCCAGTTTAAAATGATGTTTTCCCCCCCATTTTAAAGCAGCCACTTTGTAATCACTACATATTCAACACGTCGCCAGGGAGCGAGACTGGAGGTCACCGGTTCACTGAATTCATAATTTAGGTAAGTAAAGTGTGTCCTCATTATCTGTCGTGTTCACGCCCTGCAGTGGACAAACAATGTCCTGCCTCACACACGTCGCAGACACTGGTGATAATATCTGGTTTGTTCATTCAGGCTTTTGTGGGTTGCACTTCAGTGGCTTTAACTGAGCAGAAATAAATGATATTGTCACATGCATTATTATTGAAACGAATTCAGTCTGCTGTTGTGTATATTTCGTTTTATTTTTGGGGCTATATTTTGCAGTGTTTATCAAAACGGTCATTGGCCTAATGGGTCTAGAGATCAGCTTTATAATCCCCTCCTGTTCATGCAAGGATTGGGTTCAGATTAGCATTTTCAGTGCTGGTGCCAGTGACACAGTTTGAAGAAGTTTTGAAACTCTTCCATACAAGACATGTACAGTGATAAGAAAAAGTTATGGAACTTAACCACATTTTGTCACGCTTAAACTCCAGACATAGCATTTAATGTGGGAGATCAGCACAAGGTAGTGTGGATTTGGGAAGTGGATGTGAAGGAAAAGCCTCTGAGTCAACACTTTATCCGCAATTAAACCTGAAAGCCTTTGTCTCTACCAGCTTTGCACATCTACAGAATGACACTTTTCTTTACGAAATAGTTCAAGCTCAATCAGATTAGATTTAGAGCACCAGTGAACAGATTCCTCCCACATGAGCAGCTCCTCCAGAGTTACCATGGGGCTTCTTGGCTGCTGGGATATTGTTTCATAACCCAATCTTTCTTAAAACTTCTCAAGAACTTTACCCCTGACCTGTCTGGTGTGTTCCTTGGGCTTCAGGATGCTGTTTGATCACTACTGTCCTATAATAAAACTAACAATTAATCTATGCATATAGGTGGGCTAATTAAGCAAGATGTTTGCAGATAAGTCTTAAAGCAAGCTGTTGAAAAAACATCTGATGCAAACACAACAAATTGATTCAATTCAGTTTCAATTTATTTGTATAATTCATAACAGATGTCATCTTGAGGCACTTTACAGGGAAAAGGTAATTAAAAGTCATACAGACATTTCAATTAACTCTAGTTATCAAACAGTACAGTAAGCCCATAATTATTCAAGATATTACAAAAGGTTTCTAAGGAAACCCAGCAGATAGACTTTACAGCAATCCCTCATGCATGCATGTAGTGACAGTGGAGAGGAAAAACTCCCCTTTAACAGGAAGAAACCTCCAGCAGAACCTGGTTCAGTACAAGCGGCCTTCTGCCACGACCGACTGGGGGTTTGAGAAGACAGAGCAGAATGCACAAAAAAATGATGAACTGATGGAGGATTATTTCCGATGTTCATGAAAGTAAAAGTTAATAACAGGAGAAGGAGAATGGTTAGTTAGCAGCATCATCACAGCTGAAGCCCCCTTCCAGGAGTGCATCACAGCCAAACAGAATGCCAGACCAGGTGTAGCTTCTATGGAGAGAAAAATAACTGACGGGAAAAAAAAACAAAAAGTTAATAGTTGGGATAACCGTGTGTGCATCAGCTTCAGTTAGAAATCAGTGTTTGGATTTTTGGTCATTAGTATGCTACAAGTGAAAAATATGGAAAATAGCCAGATTTCCTGCAGGATATGCTGCAGGCATTTTCAACTTGCTAAAAAAATCCTTTTCTTCAACGAATGTTCATTTTTGCCTAATTATTAAAAGCTAGAGTCAAGATAAACTGTGAACAATCAGACATCGTCAGTGTTACCCAAAATACACCTCCTATTGGATGTTTCTTCGGATGCAGTTCTGAGGAATAACCATATTTGTTCCTCCTTGTTTCAGCAGCTTATACTGATACTTACTGTCCCATTGTTTAGCTGACACAGGCACCAGTAAACCTGCTTGTTTTGTCTCTGCAAACAGAGGATCATCATCCTTAAAACACTGCTCCCCCCACCACCACCACACACACACCTTATTAGATTACTGAAATATGTTCGATCTGTGAAACAGCGCACAGATAAAGTCATCGAAGCTTCAAACCACACAAGGACTGTTCTAGTCGTGGAACAACAACACAAGTAGCAGTTAGTGAAAGTATAATCTGTTTTGCATGTAAACGGTGTGACTTTGTTGATCTTGAGCTAGTCGTCCCTGGTGGCTGGCCTGGTTGGTGTTGATCTGCTGGTTGTGTTGCTGCTCCTTTGCTCCGTTTCAATCAGTTTCTCCGTACAGATGTGGTGTTGTGCTCACATTTTTTAAAGGTTAATTTAGTAAGTTTAACTCAAAT